>MU183412.1:0-10773 GCA_016904865.1 Pissodes strobi | reverse complement strand
ATATGTTTAGAGTTTAGAGGTACTTCCCTTTTTCCAATTAGTGTGGGGAAATTTATGGAACATGTCCACTTAGGTTCATCTCATTAGCATTACCCCCATAAATTGATCAGATATGTTAAGATGTATAATTCAACTTTTCATATATAGTAGTTTAAATAAGAATTATACTAATGATAATAATAATTATAAGATAGTTATTAGCTAAAAAAAGAACAGTGTCGCATTAACTAAACACGTGGTTTCATCGTTGTATGATGCAATGCAATTTTAGATAAATAAATTGAGTCAAAAAAACATAATTCGAAACTACGTTAATTACTCATATAATCATTTACCTGATCGGTGTTCAAATCAGGCCAACTTGTTAAATTTTGGGTTAATTACCCAGTTGGATCTGGATCGATTTTTGATACTGGCCTTTCAGAGAGCCTAGCGAAAAGTTATCACAAAATTTCCGAATTACACCAGGCTTCGTTCGATTTGCAGCTAAAAAAAACTAGCTTTTATAAGTCTTTTTGTGCCTTTAACTTTTTTTTGACACAATCTCATGGAGAATTTAACTTGTAACAGTCTGATTTGGCCAGTGTAAAATATTTTTAAATTTCATTGTATATGCTCCATTTAGCAAAAAATGCTGTATTTTGCGGTAGGAATTATTGAAAAGAGGTCAAATGTCTTCGGTTAATTAATTCTAAATTTATTGATTCGATTTGCTGTCAATAAGCTTAAGGTTGCCGCATTTATTAATGTAAATAATTTTTTTTAAATATAGGTTAACGGTATATTTGTATTAGCTATTATAACACTGTTGTGGCCTTAAGTAGCTATTTTGATCACCCCTTTCTCTTATGTAGCCCTCAGGCACTTTGTGACTATATTTATTTTAGTTCATAAGCAAGATATGTACAAATTACTAAAATGGGACACCATGATAATGGTATAACTTTGCTTAATTTATATTACATTACCGTAGAACGGCCAGCAAACCGTTCTATATTTTTAATTTTTAAGAACTGTGTTGTGTTAATAAAACCCGTTTTTAAGTTTCATTAGATCCGTCAAATTCATATTTTATTTTCGATTTAAATATTTCATAACTTTTGATAACTTCTGATAAAACTTTTTAGGACCTCTGACTGGTATCAGATATTTATATTTTTTGTTTCAACGCGGCCTGCTGCAATACTGGCAATATTCGGTTGGTACTGTTGGTGGCACCGGGTAGTAGGAATGGGCTATATCCCATAATTGCTGCTGTCGATTTAGATTTTTAAAAGTTTATCATTTTGTTGGAAAATATTTTCTAGTATTTCTTGAACAATTTAATTTCAGCTCATTAATTGTGGCTCCCGCCGTCGTTTTACAATCATAATAAATGAGAACTAGGTCGGTTTAGTGTCTTAGAATTATTCCTCGTATCGAATCGTTAGATTCGTAATGCATTTTCTCCGCCCTACAATTTTTTCCTCTAATCTCGTGGATGTGGGATGGCAACTATGTTAGCATCATCAGGTGATGATTAAAACTTAAGTTTTAATCATCTGGTGATGATGCTAACATGGTTAGCGAAACGCGCGTCGAGTGAAACAATTCTGTTTCCGTATTGTGGAGAAAACTATGTTTTAGTCCATTTTACCGAAGGTTCCAAACTCCAACATAGTATTACCAATTAGCTTATTAATTGCGTGAATAACAATTCGACATGTGATTAAGAGAGAGGATTTTAATATAACTTGTTTTGGCCTTTTGCCATGCATTTTTAATAACATATAAGCCAAACATCTCCGTCTAACGCCTCTGGAAATAATTATAAAAATTGTTTAGCCTCGCTCGCTTACCTACTTAATTCCTCTTCAAAGATCGATCATGCTCTGTAAACTGTTTTCTAGTAACGAAATTATTCGTGAAACTAAAGAAGGATTACCAATATCCCTAATAGTCAATTTTATTAATAACTGATCCCTTTATTTCCGCCTTATTATACACGTCAAATTTACGTCAATAACATACCCTGACAGGTCATTATTTCTTTTGCGATATTAATATTCCCCCAATATTCCAATCAATCAAATTGCGTGTCATTTGTGTTTTCAGCTATTTTTTGTTACGGCCCGAAACTTTCAGGAAAATCTGCTGATTTTCACGAAAACATTTTTGTATAGGTGTTTTTATCGTACGTCGAATTAATTGAATATTGTGATGAATATGTAATCCGAAAATTCATAATTAACTACTAATTAATGGGATTCCATATAATGAATTATTAGGGAATATCAATACTGTTATAATATAATTTACATCAATTGAATGCTTGTTACGAATATTACACATTGCTCTTCATAATATTGAACATATTATGGTAGTGCGAGCAAAAATTAAATTCCTGACTTAATTTAGCTGGGCATATCTGGCAAAACTGAATTTTTAATTTTAAATTTTAATCTGCAATGAAAGGGTAGGCAAAATATTTCAGACGCAGACGTGGAGAGAAAGCTTCCAAGACTGGAATATTCTTGGAATATCGAAAAAATTCCTTCTACATTTTCATGCATTGAAGTAAAATAGTTCTATGTTTCTTTTAGGTATTTTTCATTCATATCAAAATGTAGTATAGAACAAGGTATGCATGCTTATAAAATTTGTTATCCGAAATGCACCAGTTCGGAATTTAAAGCATTGTTAATTCGTTAGCGTTTCTGTATTTTTTTTTGTATATAGCAATGGTAGTGGCACTCCCACTATGGCGCTCGACGAGCGGTGTGTGTGTGTGAAGATGTTGATTGACACGGTTCTTGAATAGTTATAGGTTGTAATTAGGGGGAAACAGATGTCCTGGGAATGGGTTCCACAGTGTTGCAGTGCGCCAGGCAAAGGAGTTCTTGTAAAGCGATATTCTAGGTGTTTCCAGTTGTACGACGAACTGGTGCGCTCTTGCCGTCTGCCGTGACTGTCTGACAGGCCTTGTGAGGTGCGGGATGTATCTGTGAAACAGGGACATCTCATCATAGAAAGTAGGATTTCCTAAACCTTCATCGGCAGTAAACTGAAGGTCTATTGGCTACCCATCCGTCTCCTCCCAAATTTGGTAAGACCTCAGTCAATTAATTGACTTCTAAAAGTGGCGGATTGGAGCCAGGAATTTGCTAAAAAGATAAAAAACTAACAGAAACCGATAATATAGTGAGGTTAGTTAGAAATTCTCCTTGCCAACTTCCAACTACGCAGTTAAATATTTCTGTAATTCACGATAAATATTCACGATAAATATATCGAACATATTCAATAAAAGGTCCAATAAGATCATTTATTCAACAATATTTTATGAAAAGTGCCTATATGGCCACGATGAAAAAAGAATACGATTTATAAATCAAGATATTGATATTAGAAATCTAACCAAAAATATTGTTGACTAGCTCATAGCCTTGAAAATCCCTCTCTAATCTGAAAATTGTCTTAAGACGCTTAGTTGGCCGGTCGATTCTTCCGAATACACGATCCGCGTGTAATAGAATAGGAGGGAGACTATCCATCAAAATTGCGATATTACTATCGCCCTCTATCCAAAGGGGGGGAACATTAAAATATTCTTGTTAACGAAACCGATGTAGAAATACTACTCGTATAATTCTAATGGCAGCCCCACCTATGTATAAATGATCTAACTTCTATCGAAATCTCACTCAATTACAGAAACCAACCGCATGTAGAAATTCGCATAAAGATCATTGTGTTATAAAGCAATCTTAAAATATGAAAAACCATGTAACGAATATTTCGTTACAGTCCTTCATGCCAAACTCTGTCGAATGCCTTTGAAATATCCAACGCAATCGCTCGAGACTCTCCGTAGCTCTCAACTGCCCTACTCCATATATGAGTAACATAGGCCAATATATCTCCTGTCGATTTCTCTTTGCAAAAGCCGTATTGATTATCGCTGATTATTCTGTTGTTCTCGAGGTACTTGAGTAGTTGCTAATTGACTACACCTTCCATGACTTTGGAGATTATTGGAAGCAAGGCAATTGGACGATAGTTTGAGGGCGTGCTTTTCTTGCCATTTTTTTGGAACAGGTTCCACTCGAGCGACGTTCCAAGTATGGGTAAATCCCTTTTCGGTAAGACAGAAAAAGTCTGGAAAATGGGTGTTAGTTCATTGTTGCAGTTCTTTAACACGATGGCAGGTATTCCGTCCGGTCCTGATGCCTTTTGGGGTTCTAGTTCTTTAAAGATTTTACGAATATCACGGTGATCAAACTTGACTTCTGCCATGGTAGCGTTGATGTTCGATATGGTGGGGAGAACCTTGCCTTGGGGGAAGTCTAAGATAGAGTGCGATGAAAACATTTTAGCGAGCATGCTTGCTTTTTTCTTGGCTGTAGTTGCCGTGATGCCACGTTCATCTGTCACAGGTGGGAGAGACATTTTTGTAAAGTTATTACTTACTGCCTTTGCTACCGACCAGAAATTCCTAGAGCCACTGAGGCTTTGCAAACGTTTATTCCTGATCCTTTGATTGTGTTTGTCCTTAGTTTCGTCGATCACACATTTGCATTCGTTTCTCGCTTCCACAAAATAATTGCGATTTTCGGCGGTCTGATTTTACTGGCAGTACTGGTAGGCTTGCTGTTTCCTACCTACAGCTCTTTCGCATCTTCTATCGGGCTTTCCTTTTGACGGTAACTTGATGGAATTTGGGATGTATGCTTCCATTCCTGAGGAGATTAATTTCTTCACAGCAGACTGGTGGGTCGTCAGTGCCAAAGCAGACGTCGAACTAAGGAAAATCTAGATAGAACTCCCTTAGATCGTCCCAGTTTGCAGGATTCTAATGCCAAAATTTTGCGAGGCAATGGTGTATCCGTTTGTGGAAGGGGCAATTCACAAACCGTTGTAGTAAATTTGTGGTCGAAAGTACCTAATGGCGGACCAACTGTAATTCTGTATGGTCAGGATTGGTGGTTAGAAGAAGATTCAGGAGGACGGCGAATTCGCCCCTCTCTGATATTCGAGTTAGTTCGTCTACAAGTTGAGTAATCCCGCAGCTGATGGCAAATGCTTCAGCTTCTCTACCGTCGTTGTATTTTGTGATGTTTGAGCCAGTTCGTGTTGTGAGCATTGTAGTCTCCCAGAACGATTATTTCTGAATTGGGGTGTTTGACCTGTATTGAGTCAAAATTGGTAGCTTTAGTGTTGTAAAAAGCATTGATAGGCTCTATCGCTCAGATGGCGATAGAGACAGCATATAAACTTGGGTAATCCATTGGCGGTAACCTTGATTCACATGACGACAAGGTTATTCGGTTTGGAGCGTTTCTTCGTGGTGACATGAGAGGTCGCTTCGGACAAAAAAGCATATTCCGAACTTATGTTTAAGTCGGGTGTGAGAGTCGTAACCAGAGTAGAGGTAATTTACTGTTATTGTAGAAGATACTTGTGTTTCTGAAAGGGCTAGTATGTGTGGTCTATTTGCTTGTAGATGTTGGTGTACCGAATCTACGTTTGTATTTAGGCCTCTTATGTTGCAGAAATCTATTCTAAATTGGTTCGGCATCTTTGCTGTCTGTGAAATGCCGAAATGCGGAATGAAGGCTCCCAGGGCCACCCAGCGTCCGGAGATCCGAATGGCCGAGGAGTTTACTTTCGGAATATTTTGATCCTGGAAGCACCATCATGTCCATATATTCTTACTGTGGAACCCGGAACCACCACCGCGGAAGCGGAACGTGATTCGGAAAAACCACTTAGCGCCTCCCAGTTCTGGTGGGGTGGTCTTTCACCGGACGATGCGAGTAGGCATATGCATCTACCACATAGGGCCGCTTCCACTGAAAGCATCGGCCTCAGACTCATTCCTTTAGTGGTGCTTAGTCTGACAGGGGTAAGAATGGGGTTTGTTGGGTCACTCCTCAGTCATCAGCTCCAGACTTTGTACTTTGGTGTTCTCCAGCCTGGAGGAGGACAATGAGATTTGATGGGCCGCTTCCCGTTGCAAACTCGGAATGGCGAGGGCATCACTCCCAGTAATCAAACTGCTCTCATCAGTTTGATGCTCCTGCCCGCTAATACAATGCAGCCCCTCTTACCACAAACTGTCGTTGATTTCTGTATGTATATCACTCGACGGCTACCAACATTTACTAACACCAATAATTAGCCTCATGACATTTTGTAGGATATCTCCAGGAAGCTTTAAATAAAAAAAGAAAGTGAGTGTAATTTTCACGGATATGAAGAATTGGAGAAGGCTCTCGATAAAATAAAACGTGTAATTATTAAAAAAGATGAAGCTGACAGAAAACTTCGTAAATTAATTTTTTTATTATTTATTTTAAAGATATCAGTATATAGAGATACGGGGTGATACTACTTGTATAAGAGTATGTTTGGGGACCCATGGCTCAAATTTAGGATCGCTATTGTTTATTGCCTCAATAATGGTATTTGTCAAGCCATTAAGAACTTGCAAGCTTTGGTATTTGCTCATGATTTTAAATTGTTCTTGGAAATATTAATTAATTAATGACTGTTAATGTTTACCGGAGGACCTGAATAATGTGTATGATTGGTGTGATGATAACGGATATAACCTACATACTAAAAAGTACGTTGCTATGTGATTCTCTTTAAAGAACAACACTATAAATTATGGCTAAAGAATAAATAACCACTTATTGCGACAAAGTAATACTCATAAAGATTTCGGAGTTATGTTGGACAGCTCTCTGAGTTTGGTCAGCACTTTGATGTCGTAAGGCGCTTCGGTTCAGTTCGGCTTGCATCGGCATCAGACGGTTAACTTTAACCATTAGTTATGTTATCCAATGTTTATTTCTCGGGTGCCACCATTTAGATATACGTGGTAAAAGACCCACAGTGCATCGGTAACTTGTCAGTTACTGGTTGCCGTCTGCTTTCGAAACTTTCTTACTACTAGCAGGATGGGAAGCAGTTAGAAATTAAAATATTTCAAAAACCTAATGCAGCGTATCTATTGACAACTTGAAACACAAATCTTGGTTTACGGAATACTCTTATGAAACTTGTACTAACCTAAAGTATCCAATCCTAGATAATTTCCAGCTTATTACCAGAAAGAGTATGATAGCGGAAGAGAGAGAGAGAGGGAGAGAGAGAGAGAGAGAGAGAGAGAGAGAGAGAGTATGTGTAAAGAGTAGCTGATCAACTGACAACATTACTACATTACCTATGCAGTAACAGCGAAGGCAGACAAGATAAGCGGCGGCGATAGCGGTCAGCGGTGGCCGCCATAGCTGCGGCGGTCTGCAGGAAGCGACGTTGGTCCTGTTCAAGCTTAGCGGCTTACATCGGCGGTAGTGGTGGCGATCCTGGGTAGAGTGGTCGGTTGGATGGCTGGCTCCTGTCTGCCCATTCGATAACCCAGATGGATTCTCTTCGTTTAGCGCGAAAAGACCCGATCTGGTTAACACATCGCGCAGTGGGGATCGCGTCACGGCCGCTCGCTAGGTGGAGATTTCGCGTACACGATTTACGGCAAGTGTTGCCAGCGTTCTACCGGTACTACGCGAGAACTGCGGAAAATGCAAAAACCGTTTTCTCGGCTTTTCGAGAAGAAATACTGGGCTAAGAGTATCTAGATTAGATTTAACAAAAAAAATGGAGTTGATAACTTGAAGAATAAGAAAGTTATACTCTAGAGTGCATGCCCTAAAAATATAGTAACTTCGTTACAATATTAATGTTTGTCTTAAGCTTTTTGATTGTCTCGTCTTGCCTAAACTTGAGTATGCCAGTATAATTCGGTCACCGCAATATGAAGTGTGACTCAAAGCTATAGAATCGGTTCAAAGTAAATTTTTAAAACATATGTTTTATAAAAGATTTGGTAACTATGCTCCTCAGGACTACAACTCCTGACAATTATTGGGAATTTTCAATAGATTATCTCTGAAAAAAAGGTGAACAAAAATACATATTTATATAAACGCTTAATTAGTAAATTGAATAATATAGACATTTTGGCTCACCTACCATTTTTAGTCAATAATGCTGGCGTAGAAATAAAACGATTTTCTATCTGGACTTTCGACGCCCCAATTTGTACAAAAACTCTCCTGTACTTGTTTACATGGTCGTTTTCAGCTCTTTTTTTTAAGCCCTTATCAACTTTCTTTTGGAAAGTTAAGAGAAACTCAAATTAACGAAATGGAAAAACGTCTGAACTCCTAAATGATCTCGACAAACGTATAAACCACAAACCGTCTAAGAATTTAGTCAATAATGCCTAATTGCTCCAAGAAAATGCATGGAATACGCTGGGATTAGAGTCCACTACAACCATCCAGGGTATGCATTTTTTTAAATTAAAGAATCGTTATGACATTTAAGAAAAAATGGCTGACAAGCATATTCTCATAAAAGATTGGAGCTCAAGCTCCTGAAACCAATGTCCTCACTGGATTTTATCGTAGTTTATTAGCGAAATAGTATTATCACGTGTAATGTGACTAATATATGATGGTGTAATTTTCATGTGTGCCTTTATTTTAAAATTTAACTAATATTTCAAGAAGTTAAAAATAGTGAATTATTGACAGAATGGCGGATGAAAAACAAGTCAAATAACAAAACGATAGGTAAAATTTTTATTAGTTGAATCAGCAACCTTTGGACAAGGAGGCAGTGAAACTATCAATAGTAGTATTCAATATGGACACACGAGTTGGGACCGAAGCTAAATGCTTTTGAAAGTGTATATTTCGAGTTTTTAATATCAAATATGTTTCAGATTGTAAAATTTGTGCATTTGCAGTGAACAATTTATACAAAGCAGGTAATTTTTTAGGCAAAGACCATGCCCTGTATTCATGAAAATAGATTTTTAACCCTACTACACTACAGCTTACTTCCTAATTATTCTAAATTATACAATTAAATACTTATAGATTATAGTTAGGGATTGATTGGTCTGATACAAGGTCTGTTTCCACGAATATCGACTATAATCTCAGAGCTGATAATACTTAGTAATATCTGAAATAACTGAAATTATAATATTCACATACTGTCTGCCTGAAGTAAATAAAAAAGCCCTTAAGGCCTTTTGTGGCTTTATAATAATAATCCCTACTTACATATTACTGCCTTTTGACTCTACATGTAATAAGTTTTAGGCAACCACAGATATTCTGTCGGCTACAGCCAGGCAACATCAGAGGTTTGATTTTAATACCTAAGTTTTACTCAGTTTAGGAAACCTAAACACTTATTTGTACTATTATTGAATATTGATTAAAGGTTGTAGGGTGGTTTTCAGATGTGTTGTAATAATTAAAATGTGTTTCAGCTTTAGTTTAAGTTTAGTCACTTAGTTGAGAACGATTTTAAGTGTTTTTGTATAATAGTGTTGAGTGAATTAAAAAGATGGCGTTAAGCTGTTGTGTTCCCAAACGTAGAAAAGTGGCTATTCCGCCATTTCCAAAAGAAGGGGAATTGAGACAGCAGTGAGTAATTTTAATTAATCAAGAATACTCGGGTAAGTTTTGTTTTTCTATTTTTATAGACAGTCAGTGACTAGTCAAACACACTGTATCTTTAGAGGATGTGCGTAACATGACGTGCATACTGCATAATATATGATATTAAATAAATGTGTGATTTTCCCATTTTTTACCTAAAAATTTTTCTGCATTTTGTTCTTACTTCATTCCTAAAGTAGTTGTATTTTATTCAATAACTGTCTTGATCGAGGTCTTGGTCTAATGCAGGAAATTAAAGTAAATATATATTTTAGGAGTCTGAACTCTACTTTAGATCTAATGAAACTGAAAGGACCATAACCCATATTATGGAATATAAACACAAATTTAAAATTTTTTATAATTATTATTTTTAATACTTCGGTGCAGTCTCAGCTACCAATCAAAGCCCCAGACATCTAAAAGAAAGTGCCCCCAAGCAAAAAAGCAAAAATTAGGGCACCAGTAAATTGAAAAAGTGTTAGCAAAATAGTGTGGTTGTCAGAGCTTATCAAATTGATAAATCTTTCTCACCACTCAATGAAGCATACAGCAAAATAAAAAAATTCAGCTTAATAAATGCAAGCTGCTAGCAAGGGCCAAATATAATATATGTTTTATTAATATTGATAAAGCTCCTCAAAGTCACTTAAGCTTTATTGTCTTTATTTCAGAATATCTGTTTATATTCATAGAGCAAATGGGTGCTGCTGTCAACAAAACTGTATATCAAGACAAACCTTTTGAAGTACATGATGATAATACTGTAGAGAAAGTTCTATTGAAGCTACTTATTTTCAATCACAACATACCGAACAACATTCTATAGAAGACAACTCAAACATTGTAAGTGATATTTAAACATCGATAGCAGATCAAATCCCAGCTAAAAGGATTCTATTATATTTTTAAAAGAACATATACATATTTTTATTAAAAACCACTGTCAATACGACCACCCTATTTTGTAGCATTTTATTTTCAGTATCACATGATTCACATGCATATCAATTTTGTATGCAATTTTTAAAAGAATATTTAAATAATATCTGAGGAACTATGTATTCTGGTTTTAGTTTGTATATACTACTTCGAGATATATTTCAAACAAACCACTGTATATTTATAAATCAATAGCCATAGCTCATGTTTTTTACATCACAGCATATTATAATAATTGTTAAACTACTTATTATAATAATTATTATGCTCCTTTCTGTGAGTGATATGGCTACCAAATGATTTTTTCTTGTTATTTTGGAAACGACAT
>MU183411.1:203165-216709 GCA_016904865.1 Pissodes strobi | reverse complement strand
GATGATTCCTTTTATACAGGGTGAGCTAGCTGAATTTAAACATTTTGACATTTCAAATTTTGACACCACACCACATAATATTTTATCACTGGAGCAAATTTTCGCCTTCTAAAGTAAACTACACGGTCTTAAGCACACACCACTTTTTATGACGCCCCAGTTTTCCGCTATACGAAGTCATTTTGTTGTCTTAAATGGAACGGCCCATTTACTTTTATTGCAATAAATTAAGCGAATCAAATCAAATTATCAAACTTTTATCTCTACTTATTGCTGAGATGTGCCAACAAGGCATTTTTAGTAAATAAGGGAACGCTTAAATATCTTCAAATGGCTAAAGCTGCACTTACATAATTCGGTACCTGGGGGTTTTCAGGCATGCCGAATTGAACCATGGTATCGGCATTGTTGCCAGATTTACCAGTTTTGCGCTACACATAGACATTTTATTAGCTTAAATAGAACGCCTTATTTATTTGTATGGCAATAAATTGGGCGTATCAAACTTACTAAGACCCCAAATTTTCAAAATGTTACCGAATTTTGTAAATGCAGCTTTAGCAATTTTGAAGATATTTAAGCATTCCGGTACATTTTACTAGAAACGCGTTGTTGTCACATTTCAGCAATTAATAGAAATAAAACTTTGAAAATTTGGGATCTTACTAAATTTGATACGCCCAATTTATTGCAATAAAAACAAATGTGGCGTTCTGTTTAAGATAACAAAATGACTACGTGTAGCGCAAAGTTGGTAAATGTGGCAACAATGCCGATATGATGGTTCAATTCCGGATACCCGGAAATCCCCAGAAACGGAATTTTGTAAATGCAACTTTAACCGTTCTGAAGATATTTAAGCGTTTCGGTACTTTTTACTAAAAATGCGTTGTTGTTACATCTCAGTAATTAGTAGAGATGGAGGTTTGAAAATTTGGGGTTCTACTAAATTTGATACGCCTAATTTATTGAAATAAAATTAAATGGGGCGTTCAATTTAAGATAACAAAATGACTACGTGTAGCGCAAAACTGGTAAATCTCCAGGTACCGAACTATGTAAGTGCAGCTTTAGCCATTCTGAAGATATTTAAGCATTTCGGTACTTTTTACTAACCATGTATAATAATTTTAATAAATTCTAACCCAAAGAGCCTAGTGCATATTTTCCTGAGTTCGAATATTAATCGAATCAACTGGAAAAAATGTTTGACTTAAACATTAACTCTAATCTTATCGGATTGGCAACAATCCAGAAATTCCTGAAACAAAATAAGTTTTATATTTTCGAAATGCGATTAGTTCAAGAACTAAATGATGACGATTTCGATCACCAACTCCAATTCTGTAAAGAATTGAATGAAACTATTAAGAAAGATGAGTATTCATTTTAGCATTAACGTCATTGTCAATAGGCATACGTGCTATTAATGGATGAAAATCCCAGTTTCTTTGAAGTACATACGCAGCATCCCCAAAAAAGCATTGTTTACGGGGGAGCACTTAATTGGTCCCTTTTTTACAAGCAAACCATCATGGCCAAATATATCCGGAATTATATTAATTATATTATATATAAGAAAGCATAAGTTTTCGCAATACTGGCAATCGGTGCATCATTTTTTAGATGATAAACCATCCCAAAAATGGATTGGGCAATAGGGTCATATTGAGTATCCACCAGTCACCTGATTTGACCACAATAAACTTTATTTCTATGGGGTCATCAGAAGTATAAAATTTATGGTATCCAGCCTGAATCATCGGATTATTTGTGAAATCATCTGATTCGTAAATGCATAAAGTTACACTTAAAACGGTTTGAACGAAATTTGGAGCTCAATGGCGATCATTTCCAGCATTTAATAAACTAATCAGAAAAGTAAATGGAGGTTTTTTTCGTATTTACCTATCTTAAGCAAAAAACTAGATACAAATAAAGAAAAGTACCCTTTTCAATTTTAAGGATGAAAGTCACCCCCGCCATAGCATTCATGTAACTTTTAGAGGTCTTCAGTCCCTAATTTTGAAGTATCTGGCTCTGGTGACTAATTAATTATTATCTAAAAACTTTTTTCCCACAAATTTTGACAAGCTGTCATGTCAACGGAGATAATAGCAGCTAATCACGGTAAAAATTCGGTACCCCTTTCTGCTTTAAGATTTGGGGGTAACTATCATCTTACTTAGGGATTGAAGTTTGAAGTTAAGTAGTTGAAAATACAATAAAAATTATCTCCCTGGAATAATTGACGGGTTTTTCCAGATTTTCAGTTTAAATACCAAACATCGAGGTGCAAATTTTTCGTTGGGCCATCCTGTTTACAAACACACACTCCAGACTTTACATAAAACCAACTAAGGGGTCATATGTTTTATTGTTTGCAAAAATAATTAGTTTTGCATTTTTATATTGCTTCTTTTCCCAGAAGGTCGAGTAACAATCCTATAAAGATTATTTTATTCACCAGTATGACACCATTATAAGTCCAACGAAATTTTGAGATGGGTCAAAATAAACTGTTCGAGAATTGAAACGAGGTGTTTTTTTTAAAAATGGTAATAGTGCGGGCCCACACCTTGTACTTTTGAAATCGAAGCCTAAATTACAAAACCAATTTAGAAAATCAAAATATGTAGGTATAGGATATAGTCAGTGACCATCGTATTATGCCTGACATCAAGGCTAATTTTTTTAAAAGACTAGATATGTAAGACCGTCGCAGCACCTCTCTTGAAAGAGAATTTAATTCTTATTACCATTATTATAGAGTTGAATCGCTAATTTTTACGATTTTTGAAGTGAAAACTTCTTTTGGCCCATTCAGTATACTATTTTTCCTGGGTAATGAATAAGACTAAGGGGTCAAGCTCGGCAATATGACGCGCATTCGGGTAAAGTGGAGACTTCAGTAAAGCCAGAAAGAGAAACAGTCCGGATCGTTCAATATATTTTTTCGGGGATCCAGAATGAGATTGTGCAGCCAGATGCGACCAGTGGCACTCATTCGAGTAAAGTCAGGGTCTATTTCATTTTTCTCGGCTAAGAGTGGAAATTTGAAATTTTACGTATTTTTGGACAACACTGGGGGAAATGGGGGGGTCGCGGTCGACGGGCATTTGTTTTTGGCGATTCGATTTTCCACTTCCGAATTATGACGTAATAATATACAATTTTTCAAAATGTTGCTTTGATTTTTTTTAATGTTCGGCAAACACACAAAAGGAAAATCCTATGCCACTTAAATAGGGGTACGTGTGCGGAGAAGACGGTGGACGTTGGACTTGAAGCGCTGCAGGTTGTAGTTTTCGGGAAAGACGTTACTCGGAATTTTATTCCAAAGCTAGGCAGTCCTCCAGACAAAGGAGACCTGCAACAGGGACGTCCTAGGTCAACTGAATCCTATGTTGATGAGCAGCTTATTTCTGACGGGTGTTTCTGTTTGGCACAACTCTGAGTGGCATCGTAAGCGCCAGCTCGTTCGAACACCTTCCGTAGTGGTATCGAAAGTAAAGAGATAGGTCCACTACTTGTCTTCGATGTTCAAGGCTATCAAGGTCTTTATTCAACTCTGGGTCATCCACAATACGGACTGCTCTCCATTGTATGGAATTCAATATCTTGAGCAAGTGTTTGAGTACCGAGCCCCATAGATGAGAACAGTATTCCAGAGATGGTCTTATTTGGGCCTTATAGAGCAGTAAGAGCTAATGAGATGTATACAACTTTTTTGCTCTATAGAGCGCTCCTAGCTTTTTGCTGCTGCCGATGCCGTGGCGATTTTGGTGACGTGATTACGGCAAGGCATGTTGTTTTCTACTTTGAGGCCCAGCAAGCTTATGGATGAGGAGGGTCAGTGTTTGTCCTGTCATTGATAAGTCAGGTTCTGCAGTGTTTGCTTTTTTTGAGAAGACATCTGCTTGAATCTTTCCTGCGTTAAACTGGACATTTCCTCACTCCATTCCACGGATTTGAATGCCAAATTCCTCATTGATGGCAGCAATCTGATTTTCTCGCGCGCATTGGAAACGAGCAGCGGTCACTGGAGTCCGCGACATGAAAAAGGATATACGAGTGCCGTCGTCTGCAAAGCTGTAAATAGAATAGTTTGTCCTGTCTAAGAGATCGTTGATATAGAACAGGAAGAT
This sequence comes from Pissodes strobi, assembly GCA_016904865.1. Taxonomy (NCBI): domain Eukaryota; kingdom Metazoa; phylum Arthropoda; class Insecta; order Coleoptera; family Curculionidae; genus Pissodes; species Pissodes strobi. The sequence continues at coordinate 212,561 of MU183411.1, read as the reverse complement.
AATAAACACCCTTGAGGAATTCCGGCATTGATTTTAAATTATTCCGAGAGATGTATGTCCATTAATACCATCTCGGATGATTCGATCCCTTAAGAAATTGAAAAGCCATAGAAACAGTGCTGGTGGTAGTCCGTACGCTGTCAATTTGCTGAACAGTCCATCATGCCACACCTTATCCAATGCTTTGGATATGTCGAGAGCCACTCCACGAGATTCGCCGTAGCGCTCGATGGCTTTGGTCCATAGGTAGTATATTTTTTGCTTGAAGAGTTTTTTTTATCATTAATTAAATTTAAAAAATGTTGAAAGTTTTTTTTAATTAACATTTATCAACAGTTCGGTCCGAATCAGTTCCAAAGGATATTTGTTTCTTTCATCCCTCCGCTTTGTCCCAGATACAGAAAAAATTATTTCTGAAAAAACAGAACTTACTCACAAAATACGAAACAAGAGAAAAACTATTGGAAAAACCTAGTATTTTTTGAAAAATATGATTCCACTTTTGTGGTGTTGAGTAGTTCTTAAACTCTTCACAAGCAACTTGCAATGATTCATAACATCTGTCAGTTTCGAAAATTTCATTAAAAAGCTCGTCCATATCTACTCTTAGATTGTCCTTTTCAATAGAGAAAACAATATTTTCAAAGTCAGTGTATGAGGATCCATTTTTTAAATTAAGTTTAGAAAGTTACCAGTTTTTTTCAGAGAAATCAAATCGTTTATTTTTATAATATCAAAATTTTTCTAAAAAAAGATCGAATTTATTATATTTACATGGGTGTTCGAAATTTGAAAACTTTTTAATGTGGAAGGATAATTTTTAGGGATTGAAAACGTAAAGACTTTAGCCTTTAAGGAAGAACTGTCCTACCCTAGTCGCCTTCCTCCGTTAATTGTTCATTTGACCTGTATTATCAATATCTCAAGTAAAAAAAAAACTATCATTACTTAAATCAGAAAAGTTTGCCCATACTCTATAATAGCTAATATTACTAATAAAGAAAAAAGCTAAAAAAAGTTTGGACATAATAACTTATTGTCCCTTGAAATTTTCATTAGCATTGAAGAAAACAATCAAATGCGCAATACTAAGCATGCTCCTTTTGAAAATCAGGCAACAACTTCTAAAATTATGGTAAATTTAATATTTATGAAAATTTGACACGTCTCACTTCATTTGAACACTGGTTTAGATTAGTTTTATAATTTATGTTTCTAATTAAATATTACAAGAGTTTTGCATGAAGTTAGCCACTCATGTATATTAATTTGCTTGTTCCCCAAGCGTCACCCAAATTTCATGTTTTACTTGATGTTAGTTAAAAAGGTACTACTACCTATGAGCTTAGACCGAAAAAAAATATAGTATTATAAACTTATGACAAATAAAGCATATAGTGCGATACTGATAAATTCTTTGGCCTAATGAACCTTTGATTACATGCAGTGATCTTCTGGCACTTTTTTGTTTAAACGGCTATAACAACTCCCACTGTTTAGCGCCAAAAGCCAATTTAATCATTATTCGACCATACCAAACCCGAAACCGAAAACACTCTTCCAAAAACTTTTGCCCCCTCTATCTTCGCAGGTAGAGGGATGATTTCGCGCCCTTAAGCAACTGATATAAGCATTTTTAGAACCTTAGATCAAGCAGTCAGTTCCTTCGCTTTGACGAGAAAAGGTCTACCTACTTCATCGAAACTAGTTTGTGAATGTGCTTTTGAATTTCATTTTTTACCAGTCAGCTGATTTAGCAAAATGAACATTGAGGATGACTTATTTGATACTAATTTTGAGCAAAATGGATCTTCCTCAAGGTATGTTTTAGTGTTTTGAACTTTTACGCAGTGTTTGGTTTTCTGCTTTTGAAATAAAAGTATTCTTCTTCCACTCCGATCTTCTTCAATTACCTTCAAATTGGCCTTATTTGCGTTACTTAGTAGGGTTTTATAGATTACTATATTTGATATCCAGAATGCTGTACCTATTATTAAAGAAAATTCAATCGCCAAGTCGCAATTTCTTCGCAGCGCCATGCAAAGCTTTGGATAAGAATCATTGTTAGCACCTTCAGAGATACTGAAAACTAAACACATGTTTTAAACCGTTTATGAAACAAAACTTTTTAGCCCCAATATGAAAAAATATATTTAAAAAACGCTTACGAAAATTGTAATGGTTTTGATGGTGCCAAAAATTAAATTAACAACGGACTGTTTCAAAAACAATTTTGATTCCGCAGTTACAATATGTAAAGCATGTCATTGCTCAAAATTAAATCCCTTCTTGAGCTTTTATCGTCAATCAAGTTATAGAACGTGCTACATACTACATAATTAAAAATATACATCAGAATATTTTTTTACCTTTTATTACAGTTTATACGCTATCTCAGTCACTATGTTATCATACATTGAAGTATACATTTACACTATACAGAGTGTTAATTAACTATGTTCACAAACTTTAAGGCATGAATCTTTGATTAATTTTAGGAGAAAAGTTCTCGATACAGAAGTTTCTGTATTTTCTAGAATAGTAGGAGCTATTTAATTAAAATTGTAAACTGATAGATATTCAAGAATTGCAATTTGGAAGTACATTTTTAATATTTGGTTAACTCTCCAAATAATCGGTATCTTGCAAACATGAAAATTTTACAGGAGAACCGTTTTAAATTTTTGAAACAATTAAGACTCCTCCCATATAAATACCATATGGTTTTTGTGGCTGCTGTTAGGTTTTTTAAGTCAGAAACCGAATACAAGTTCTTAGCACTAAACATTTTTGAAGTAAGTACTTTTAAAAAACGCAACATAAATAAATAAATAAATAAATTGAGATACGCCCTTGCGTGTGCTGTTACATTTTAGGGTCTTTGGGTTGGTAAAAAAGATTCGCCGTGTTAATATAATGCAAAAATATATTTTTGATAGATAAAATTAACATAAACTTTCAAAAAACGTTAAACTAAGAACTAAACGTCAATATTTTTTAATTTTCGAAATTGTCTAAAATTTTGAAAAACTTAAACTAAACTTAAAACAAAACACTAAAAAAAAAACGATTTTTTTTTCATTTTCGGTAGAAAACATTAATAAAAACTAAAAAAAAAACAAAAAACTAATCTTCAAGAAAATGTTTCTACACTGAAAAAGACGATATTTTTTCATTTTTGGTAGAAAAAATAACATAAGCTTCTTTTTGCACCTGAGCATAGAACACAAGTCTACGTAGGTAGGATCTTTATCGCTTTATCGCATACTCGCTCAATTCGTCCTTGTCTACTTCTTTATTAATCTCTAATAAATCTTAATTAGCTGCACTATCATTTCCTGTAGTTTGAAATGCATCACACGCTGAAATTTCAGTTGATACAGTAGAAGAAAAAGTAGATTGTCTGCTAAAGTCCAATCAGAATCTGAATCACTCTCCTGTTCGCACATTATCACTGTCCAGAAATACCACTTTTTTCGAATAACATTTTCACTTTTGCACCTTGTCTAAGTCTGCTCTGTTTGAGATCCTGTGTGTGCCTTTATAATTTGCTGTAGTGAGTTTCGCCCAAAAAAAATAACTTAGCTTAGGATAGTAATTGGATACGTCCTTTTGACAGCAACTAAATATCGACTAAAGGCATAAACGAAGAGCATATCTAAAAAAGTCAATTTATAACTTCAGAAAAAAATGTCTCGTGGTATTTGTTCAGACAGCGAGCTGTTTTTGGGAAAATATTTAATTTCTATTTTGATGCAGATCTCTGATCCAAGAAATATATAAATAAAAATGTGTCAGGAAACGTCATTTTAAATTTAAAATTAAATTAAACATTCTTAAATGTTTTAACCATCATATAGGTATCTGTAAAACTAGACATTTTTTCGATACATGTTAATAAAAATTATTTCTTTATTTTCATAAGACCTATTGCCAGTTCTGAACGACCTCAATTTGTCGAAAACGTATATATAAAATTATTTTGGGTTCATTTTTATTTATCTTAACCGCTGACGCTGTCAAATTGAGAACAAAATCGATGACGAACCATTTTTTCTTGACAAAACTTAATACCAATATATACCCTTGATGGAGTTTTAATACTTGCAAATTGCAGCCTCTGTATATCTATAAGTATGTAAAGTGTATAGTTTTAATGAAATAACTCGTACCTATAGTGGGCATTCAAAAAGAAATTGAACGCTTTATAAATAAACTGATGCTGTTCCCTTAAAACGCAAACGTCTAGTTTTTAATGTACCGGGTGTTTCACTATAAATGGACCCCCCCTTTAACTTTCTCAATTGACGTTTTAGAAAAAAACGTCCAATACAAAAAATAAAGGGGATGAAGTGAAGTTTTTTATGGCATAGCACTGTTGTATACAGTGCTATGCCTGTTGTATACAGGGTGTCCCATAAATGCGGGATTAAACAAAGTTATATTTTTTTAAATGGAACACCCTATATATTGTAAATATGTTCTATATTGTTGTGGAGGATTCATTCTTACCCTGGAATTGATTGCCTTTGGCTCCACAAATGATTAAATTTGGTTTGAATTGTTATAGAGCCACTTCGGCCCAGGCTCAAGGATGTAAACTGCACAAGTGCAAGTTTAGTGACCCTAATGAAATGTGTACCTATATTTCTTCGATTCGATATCAAGTCGGATATCGTTTTCAAGAAAAGCAAAAAGCTAAAAATGAAAATGGTTAGCAAATACAATAAAACAGTAAAAAGCTCTTGCAGATTGTCAGGCTTTGAACTGACTTTGACAAGATGACAATTATATTATTGCATATTTGGATTTTGCGGAGAATTCTAGACATATTTCATAAATAATGTCCTATACCTATCTGTTACTGTTTTTGAAATATTGACAGTTGAAAATCGATCATTTACCAAGGTTGGCAGCCTGTAAAATCTAAACGGCTAAAGATAGCGCAAAATGGTTTGCACTTTCCTGTCTTGGTTTTTCATAAGCTATCGTTTGACACTAATTTTTTATTTAACCAGAGGTTAAGAAATTTTGGTTAAATTTAACCTCTGGTTAAATCTAAAATTAGTGTCAAACGATAGCTTATGAAAAACCAAGATAGGAAAGTGCAAACCATTTTGCTCTATCTTTAGCCGTTTAGATTTTACAGGCTGTCAAACTTGGTAAATGGTCAATTTTCAACTGTCAATATTTCAAAAACAGTAACAGATAGGTATAGGACATTATTTATGAAATATGTCTAGAATTCTCCGCAAAACCCAAATATGCAATAATATATAGGGTGTTCCATTTAAAAATATATAACTTTGTTTAATCCCGCATTTATGGGACACCCTGTATACAACAGTGCTATGCCATAAAAAACTTCACTTCATGCCCTTTATTTTTTGTATTGAACGTTTTCTTCTAAAATGTCAGTTGAGAAAGTTAAAGGGGGGTCCATTTATAGTGAAACACCCGGTATATACCTTGCTGCAAATCTTAAAGACCTTTAATGTGGTTTTCAAAATATTAAGGTACATTTTATAGCCTATCGACTAGACTACCGTATGTTTTTAATATTATGCTTAATTTTTAAACAAAAACCTACATATTGTATAAAGTCCATTTGTCTCGAATCATTCGTTTTCTGTTTTCTTCGTTCTTCTTTTCGATACTTTCAGTTTTGTCCAAAATATGATCTTTTAAATATGAAAGATAATTTTTTACTCATTAGGCCGGCACTCTTTAGTAGGCATTGCTTAAACAAAAATTTGTCCAATTTCCCCTTCGCAGACATAACTACACTTTCAAGTAAACAATTAAAATATACGGGATGATAAAAAAATTACAAAATATTAGTAAAGCAAAACTATTTTTTGTAAATCACCATACTTAACTAACGTTTTGTAATTTTTTACTTAGTTATGTATGCGAATTGGATAATATTAAACAAAAAAATAAGTAATGCTTACTTAAGAGTTCCAGCCTAATGAAAAGGAAGTTCATCATTTATCTTAAAACTGAAAGTATCAAAAATCCCCGAATTTATTTTTTACATTTTGACTAAGAATCATTTAAATTTAACAAACAAAAAAAGTTTGTATATTTTCGGGATAAATAAAATTTTATAAAATGTGTTAGTATTTGTTTACTGCGCTGTACAGAGTGTCCCAAATTCGAGCCTCATCATTGGGATCTCGGAAACTACGAAAGATACGAGGTCGGTTAAACGGAGACAAAGTTGCGCAATTTGATGCTGATCAAAATGCCACCTTACAAGTTTAAAAATTCTGAATACTTCCGAAGATTTTTGGAAAAAACCGAATATTCGCGATTTAATTTTTATTTTTTTATGAATCTATTTGAATAGATATAACAAAATAAATTTCACATTCTCATTGCTACTTTTTCTGTTCTACGAGATGGTGTTATCAGATTTTTGAACCGACGTTTCGTCTTTGAGCTGTCATCATCAACTTTGTTTTTTTAAAATACGGCCCTGGATTTTTATTACTAATTTTAAGAGCTTCTAAGATCCCAAAACCAATGACGTGTCGCACTTATTCGAAAAATTCATATTGATGTTATTTTCCACAAGAACTCATGTGTTAGAGAGAGACAGAAAACATACAAAATTTGCACAATGTTAAATACACAATCCCTGAATTTGTTTTCTACATTTTGACTAAGAATCATTTAAATGTAACAAACAAAAACAAAAAAAATGTAATGTAAATTTTCGGGACAAACTAAATTTTATAAAATTTGTAAATATTTGTTTGCTACGCTGTACATACAAAATTTGCGCAATATTAAAAACACGCGGTCGATCGATAGGACATGATATCTGCCCTAATATTGTGAAAATCACATTTTTTTTTGTCCATAGTTCCATACGTTAAAAGCTAGGTTAAAGAGTAGCTTATTTTAACACCAAAAAAGTTTGTCTGCGTGGAAAATTAATGAACACTCTGTGTAGATTCTTTAAGATATAAGGATAATAAAATATAAAAAAAATAAGTTAGGGTGCGGCAAAATCGCGTTTCGCTAACTATGTTAACATCATCAGAAGATCATTAAAACACTTAATCATATCCTGATTATGCTAACATGCTTAGCGAAACGTGCGTCAAATGCTCCAATTATGTTTCGGTTTTGTGGATAAAACTGTGTTGTAGTAATAAAATGAATGTTTAACGCTCCCCCTAATATCGCTGATAAAATTTATTTTGGTTATTTAACAATAAAATGTAAATTAAAAATAATTAAACCATCAACAGTAAATACCCCTTCTATTCAAATAAATTATTTCTTTGTTTATTTAAGTAATTTCATGAATAAACCTTTTATTTAAGTGTCATTCATTATGCAACGCTTTAGATGCATTGTCAAAACCTAAACTTTGACCTGAATTCCGAAAGCTAGAGAAATCTAGCTATACAGCTAGCTGAACATTTTATATAGATTTTTTGACACATAAGTGTAATAGGTATAATATAAAATAAATGTTTAACGCTCTCCTTAATGTCAGTAATAAAACTTATTTTCGTTATTTAAGAATAAAATGTTAAATAAAAAGTAATTAAACAATCAACAGATAACACTCCTTTTATTCAAATAAGCTATTTCCTTATTTATTTATTTATTTCATTAAAACCTTCTATTTAAGCGTCATTCATTATGTACCACTTTTGATATTTTGTTAAAATTTAAACTTTGGCCAAATTTCTGAAATCAGAAGAAAACTAGCCATATAGCTAGTTGAACATTTTGTCTAGATTTTTTAACACGTAAGTGTAATATAATACAAAATAAATGTTTGGGTTAGTGTAATATAATATAAAATAAATGTTTAATGCTGTCCTTAATGTCAGTAATGAAACTTATTTTTGTTATTTAAGAATAAAATGTTGAATACAAAATAATTAAACAATCAACAGATAACACTCCGTTTATTCAAATAAACTATTTCTTTATTTATTTATGTAATTTCATTAATAAACCTTCTATTTAAGCGTCATTCATCATGTACCACTTTTGATGTTTTGTTAAAATTTAAACTTTGGCCAATTTTCTTAAATCAGAAGAAAACTAGCGATATAGCTAGTTGAACATTTTGTCTAGATTTTTTAACACGTAATTGTAATATAATACAAAGTAAATGTTTGGGTTAGTGTAATATAATATAAAACAAATTAATGTTTAACGCTCTCCCTAATAACACTAATAAAACTTATTTTGGTTATTTAAGAATAAAATGTAAAATAAAAAATAATTAAACCATCAACAGATAACACTCCTTTTATTCAAAGAAATTATTTCTTTATTTATTTAAATAATTTCATGAATAAACCTTTTATTTAAGTGTCATTCATTATGTAACACTTTTGATGTTTTGTTAAAATTTAAACTTTGATCAAATTTCTGAAATCACAAGATAACTAGCGGTATAGCTAGTTGAACATTTTGTCTAGATTTTTTAACACGTAAGTGTAATATAATATAAAATAAAGGTTTGACGCTTTGCCTAATATCAGTAATAAAACTTATTTTGGTTATATAAGAATAAAATGTAAAATAAAACATAAATAAACCATTAACAGTTAACACTCATTTTATTCAAATAAATTATTTCTTTGTTTATTTAAGTAATTTCATGAATAAACGTTTATTTAAGTGTCATTCATTATGCAACACTTTTTATGTTTCGTTAAAATTTAATCTTTGACAAAAATTCTGAAATCACAAGAAAACTAGCTACACAGCTAGTTGAACACTTTGTAAAATTGTTTTAACATGTAAGTATAACATAATATAAAATAAAAGGTCTCCCTACCATTACTAATAAAAATTATTTTGGTTATTTAAGCATAAAATATAAAATGGAAAAATAATGAAACCCTCACAGTTAGCACTGATTTTATTCAAATAAACTATTTCTTTGTTTATTTAAGTAATTTCATGAATCAACCTTTTAAGTATCATTCATTATTTAGTGCATTTAATGTTCTGAAAACTAGCTAGGTGCATAGCTAGTAGAACACTATATAAATTTTATAATATAATATAAAAAAAATGTTTAACGCTCCTCTTAATAGCACTAATAAAACCTATTTTGTATATTTAAGAATAAAATATAAAATAAAAATTTGTTAAACCATTAATAATAGTTAACACTCTTTTATTGAAATGAATTATTTCTTTGTTTATTTAAGTAATTTCATGTATTACTTTTTTAAAATTTCACCCATTATTTAACATATTCAAGTTCATGTTTTGTCAAAATTTCAACTTCTACCAAAATTCACAAAGAAAACCCTAGTTTAAGACTTAAATAGGTTTGGTTCAGCTAATGCAGAAGATTGTTATTAATGCCTTAGTCGGGTTGTAAAGCCACTTCGTCAAAACCACTTC
>MU183411.1:106582-203155 GCA_016904865.1 Pissodes strobi | reverse complement strand
AAATATTTACATTCACAAAAAAAGAACTTGAAAATAATAATCGATTGTATGAAGTATGGAAATCTAAACTGCACTTTAAGGAATAAATTTATTTTGTCTTGCTTTTTTCATCAATATGTAATCAAACACTGTCTATACAGTTGAATTCAACGAACCCTAAATTTTGGGTGGAAATTAGGCTTGAAAATAAGGTGCCCAGTCGATCCATCCTTCCGTTAAAAGAGTTCTGATTTCTGGTAGTTTGTTTAAATAGTTGTATTCGAATTTGATCACTTATTAAATCTCTCCAAATATCGCGACAGTATTTTAATTGGTATGACAATAATTAGCGATGGTGAGGTGTGGAACTGAGTTTCACCCCTCACTCTATATTATACCATAGAAAATTCTAATCGTAGTAGAATATTCTTTGATTATACACACACAACAACTGTGTTTTCTCGATTTTTTTAGAAAATCAGACAATCTTCAGCAAAATTATATTATTCGTTTCAAGTTATGAACCACACCCAAGTAACCCGATGTTTAATTCGGAATATTAGTGGCTTACTATTCATCATAGCACTCATCAAGCCTTTTGTCATTGAAATCGTCTCACCGAATTCTTTTGAAGGGAAGCAATATAAACAGGATATTCGATTTAAAAATACATAGTGTTAATGCTTTCATGCACGTGAATGGATGCAATATACCGACAACAAGAATATTTTTAGCCGCTAAACCGCCTGTCTGTGTATTTCTGATACGTATGACCATATTCCCATTACATACTTATGCATTATACCCACAAACATGCCGCTCTTTGGAATCGTTCCTGCACGTTTTACAAAATATCTCTACAGTGAAGACAAGTTGTCAATTGATTGATTTAGTTGTTAAAATCGTTTATCCCCCCTAAATGGGCAAAAACCGCAACTCGATACTCTTCTTCACTGTGGATATATTTGATAATAAATTTAAAAAAATGCAATTATCCACTTCATTTCTCTATCTACTAATATTCCAAATTTACAAATTAAATAAACCAGTAATTATAACAATAGTTTGCATTAACCAAAGCATACTAATTAATCCTTTTTATATTTACAGAATCGCGTCAGAACAAGTTCCTCAGTTATACGACACGAATTCTATAGATTCTGGCTTCGACGAAGTTCCTCTAGAGTCTCTTGGAGATGATGCTTTTCTTGAAGAATTCGCTGAAATACACTTTTCTGAAAGTCCTCAGTTGCCCACCGACTTCAGCAGTCTTATTCAAAAACCGATAGTTACCGTAACTGTCAGCCAAAAGCCGACATTTCGAAGAGCTTTTTCTCTAGAAGAAAACGTGAGCCCTCTAAAAAAGAAATTCCGCCAAATACACGAAAGGGAAGAACCCCAAGACTTTTCGATTAGAAAAAAGAAACTGGTGAAGAAATCTAGGAGTGAAGAGCACAGCAACGCCATTGTCCCTATGAGAAGCAATCATCCAAAGTCCTTTAACTCAGAAGAATTAATCAAATTAGCGATCCAAAGGTCTTACTCAGAACCTGACTTAATCGCTGACTTTAGCAGAATCTATTCTCTTCCTTTGACTGATTCTCGTCATCAAGATTTGAGAGCCATTGACAGCAGTACGCTTAAAAAATTGCTAAATGGTACATTCAACGATAGAGTTGGATCTTTCAAGATTATTGACTGTCGGTACCCTTACGAATACCATGGAGGTCACATTGATGGTGCCATAAATGTTTACACTCATGAGCAGTGTTCTGCACTCTTAGAAGAAACCATTTCGAGCCAAGGCTCTGATAAACCTAACATTTTAATATTTCACTGCGAATTTTCCGCCGAAAGAGGACCAAACTTATACAGATACTTGAGGCAAGAAGACCGGAGAAAAAATACACACTTATATCCTTCTTTATTCTTCCCTGAAATGTACATCTTAGAAGGAGGCTATAGAAAATTCTTCGAAGAAAATTCAAGTATGTGCTCTCCGGTATCATACACGCAAATGTTGGACCCAAGACATAAGCTAGACCTCGTTTTCTACAGACAAACATCCAAGACTTACGACTCAGATGTAAGGTGCTCCAACAAAAAAAATATGAGTAAAATCATTAGAAGTTGTAGTTTGTGGACAAAGTGACTTCATACGGATGTTTTTGTATATATGTAAATAGTGGATTTGTTTGCTTGCATGTTTTCTAGTGATGATGCTAAAGTCAATGTAATTTAGTTAATGTGTGCAATTATATGAATAGTGCAATCGTTTATAAATTATTTCTATATTGTGATGAAGTTTTTGAAGATATCATATTCTTAAGGCATTTTTGTACGGCATCTATTCGATTTTATAAAAATGTATCTAATTACTGCAATCAAATTGATTATTGATATTAATTTACCCAAAAAGACAATGAACTTTTTGATTGATTTGATGGTTCGTAGGCCTCTTCATATGATATCTTGACGTGAGCTAAACCAATGATATTACACTTACAAAACGCTATATCTATGTATTTATGTATATTATCTCTTAATGAAATTGTGTGATTTTTAAACGCTTATTATCAATTGATAACTCATAATATATCATATAGGCATTGCCTCAATGCGAAATAATACCAATAATAGAAATGTGATAAGTTTTTTTCGTAAATTATGAATAAATAATTGCAATAAATACATATTATTGGCTTTTATTAATACTTTCCTTTGCTCCTTTTAGTGAAAAGAAAAAGAGAAATTTAAGTTATTATCTCATCCCTCAATATTACTCGCAGAAGCAAAAAGGGTTCCAAGCCGATGAAAAAATATATCCTTGTCTTTGTGGCATAAATATTTTACTCATTTAAAAAATTATATTGGAAATATGATTGCGTCTCATTTAGACGAACGAAGGAAACTAAAAAAAGAATAGAAATTACTCTTAAGAGGTAATTATTCTTTGTTTCTCCCCGATAATTTTAGAGCAACATATTTAAAAGTTTACCGTCATGAATAAACTTCAGTTTAAAAATACAAATTTTCACTAATAAATATTTTTAAAACAATTAAATTTAAGGGATAAAGATAAAAATGTTTGGATTTTCCCACAAAAATCAAAAATATTTAGTTTCATTTAACAAAAATAAACTTAGTCACCAACCCTTTAGCGCAACCTGTAAAATTGAATTTGGTCTTGGTATATGGACTTTAAGAATCAATAACTATTAACAGAGACACTTTTCGCACTTCCTGTAATGAGATGCTGGACCACCCTATATATAAAACTTAATACTGGAAACCTTAAAAACGCGATAAAATAGTGAACTAATTTAATCATTTAATAATAAATTTAAAACGCTTTCAAATGGTGAATGAAAAATAATTATATGAATAATAGATTCGTAGCAAGTAACGGAGACGAGTAGGTACGCAAAAATTTAAACGAAATCAGGCACAAGTAGGTAGCTTCTTTGGTTTATAATTACTTAAAATGTTTTAAAAATAATGATCGTACAATCCTTTAGTACATGAGGCATTTATCTGAGACACTTTTTCGTAGTTCCTCTAATAGAGGAAATAGTGGACCATTCTGCATATAATACTTAATACTGGAAACTTAAAAATCGGCATAAAATGGTGAACTAATTTTATTCATTTAATAATAATAATAAAATCGCTATCAAATGGTGAATGAAATTTAACTAGGTATCTGTGAATAGAGTAGTCTCGTAATAGCAAACGGAGACAAATATGCAATATTTTTAAAGAAAATCGGGCAAAAGTAGATCTTTTTTAACGTAAAATTACCTGAAATTTAAAAAATTAATGGTTACCACAATCGCTGGGTACATGGTGCGTTTACCTAAGACACTTTTTCGAAATTCATCTAAAAAAAGAGGTACTGGACCATAAAATTTAATACTGGAAAACTTAAAAACAGAATAAAATGACAAAGCTAGTTTTATTACTCAAATAATAAATTAAAAACACTATCAAATGGTGAATGAAATTTAATTATTTAAATAGTAATTTCGTAGCTGCTAACGCAGACAAACGCGCAAATGGTTCTCGCAATCGCTGTGTACGTAGCGAATTTATTGGAGACACTTTTTCGTGATTACATTTTTTCAAGATTTCTCTAGTAAAGGGAAGGGGTACTGGCTCACCCTGTATATAAAACAGCACTGAAAAACTAAAAAACGGGGTAAAACCAACTAACCAAAACTAATTTTATTTATACACTTAGTAATAATTTAAAAACGTAGCCATCAAATGGGGAATGAAATTTAGTTATGTAAATGGTAGTTTCGTAGTTGCTAACGGAGACAAAGACGCAAAAGTTTGATCCAGGAAAGAGTAGGTATATTTTTTGACCTAAAATTATCTGAAGTTTAAGAAAAAGAATGGTTCTCACATAAATCTACGTGGTAAATTTACCTCACACTTTTTCGCCATAAAGTGAAGAGGTATTATATAAAACTTAAATACTGGAAAACTTTAAAAAACCATAAAAAAATAAACTACTTTTATTCACTTATCAATAATCGCCATCAAATGGGGAATGAAATTTAATTATTTGAATGGTAATTTCGAACGCAAAAGTTTGAACAAAACGAGGAAAGAGTAGGTATTTTTTTGACCTATAATTACCTGAAGTTTAAAAAAATAATGGTTCTCACATAAATGTACATGGTAAATTTACCTCAGGCACTTTTTAGCCATAAAGTGAAGAGGTACACAACAACCTGTATATAAAACTTAAATACTGAAAAACTTAAAAAAGCGACAAAAAGCTGAACTAATTTTATTAATTTAACAATAAATTATGTTGGGGTTTGGAACCTTCTGCAACATGCACTAAAACGCACAAAATCAGGAAAGAGTTTGTATCCTTTGACTTATAATTACATGAAATGTTTAAAATAATGGTTCCCACAATCGCTGAGTGCATGGTGGATTTATCTGAGCTACTTTTTCGTAGCTCCTCTACTCTAATAAAGATACTGGACCACTCTGCATGCAAAATCTAATATTTGAAAATTTAAAAACTCGAAACAATGGTGAACTAATTTTGTTCATTTCATAATCATATAAAAACGCCATCAAAAGAGGAATAAAATTTAATTATTTGCATAGTAGTTCAGAGTCCATTTATTAAATCCGTAGAGAGACGGTTGTTGTCTCTGAGCCATCTCTATCGCTAACTAATCATTTCATCCTGAAAATTAGAGGATCGGCTTGAAATATCAGATCAGATCAAAAGTTCATCAATTTAGACCATGCATACCGCTTTTTTCAAGTTGATGTACCTACATTCTATAGAGTTCCACGTTGTATACGTAGTCACTCTAAAATTTTAAGGTGGTATTAATATTTGTACAGAAAATCCATTATTGATCTTTTGTATATAGCCTTCTATTTTACACGAAAATTCCTATCTGCTTCAGGAATCTCAGAATATTTCGAGGGTTGAGCTTTTGTAGGTCTCCCGGTGCCACAAGGGCATTTTCGAAATGTCTCAACCTCTTTGGCGAGTCAGTGCCTGACATTCGCAGAGTGAGTGCTCTGACGTTTCAGCCATAGTTTGGCAGAATCTGCATTGTTCGTCAGTGGTTTTCCCCATTTTCTTGGGGTGGTACCTCCAGGGGCCATGTCCAGTGAGAAGGTCTACGACCAGTTTTATCTCAATTTTTTGTAGCTTGAGAAGTTTTTTCTGTTGTCAGGAGAGTGAGAGATGAGTCTCTTGGCCTGTCTCTGCCTAATATGTCTCTTTCCGCCTTTTTTCCCAATTTCTGAGTCCATTCCTTACGTGTCCTCTAGTGATGCCACAGAATGGTTCAGGCCCGCAAAAGTCAGTCTGTGCACTATTCCGTTCGAGCCTGTTTCTGTTTGCCACTTGATCTGCAGCCATCCGACAATCCCACACTAGCCGGGAGGTGATTCTGTTAGATGCTAGCGCCTTTAAGACCATTTGACTATCTGATAGGATAGAGATCTTTGCATCTCTTAAGTCTTTTTTGGTACATACAGAAATGGCTATATTGATAGCATTTAGTTCTGCTTGAAAGATTGTGGGAGTGTTTCCTAAAGGTGCCCACCTAGAGGTCCGTAAGCTCCGGATCCCACCCCTTCTTTCCTCTTTGATCCATCTGTGTATCAGACAAGTGATCTAGTTGTTTTAGTCTTTCCCCTCTAGCATTACGGTCTTCAATTACCACTTCAAAGGAGCGATCAAAATGGAGGTTTGTTTCCATTGTATCGGTTGGTTTGGTCATCGCCTCTATCTGGATGTCCTTCAAAATTTTAAGGTGACCAGTCAGGTTTCCTGACTTCAGTTTTTGTTATACGCACTGGTGCAGGCCTCCTTTTCTATGCAAATGTGCAGCGGAGATAGGTCAAGTAGGGTTTCCAGAGCTGCTATGGGGCACGTTTTCTAAGCTCCTGTTATACCCAGACAGGCGAGCCTATGTACTCTTGTTAGCTTTCGCAGTGTTGTTATTTCCTTTGTTTTTACCCACCACACCAAGCAGGTGTAGGTTTTAATAGGCTTAACAACAGTGTTATAGGAACACCAGATGATGGAGGGTTTTAGCCCCCATATTTTACCAAAGAGTCGTTGACAGGCCCAAAACACTGTCCCTTGCTCAAGCTAGCATTCTATCCTGAATCTCTTTGGCTGCTCTTATGTTACGAATTGTTCAATTGTTCTATATGTACATTCCCAGGTTTCTTCGGATGTCAGTAGCTGGCTCATCATATTGGTAACATTGAAGTTCATACCCCTAGCTCTTTCAAAGAATCTTCTGTTCTCCTCCCATTGTTTGCACTCGAATAAAGTGTGGGCTGCATCATCGATCCTACAACAGTATGGACAGGCTGGATTTTCCGCCCATCTTCTGTCAAAGAGGTATTTTCTGAAGCAACCGTGTCCGGATAGTGCCTGGGTCAAGTAATAGTTAACCTCCCCATGGTTTCGGTTCATCCACTCTCCTATGTTGGGGATAAGGGAGTAAGTCCATCTCCCCTTCGTTGTGTTAATTCATCACATCATTCATCATTCATCTCTTCACAAAATGACCTAAAAGTTCTTCTTTTGGATCTCCGATTCTCCGAAGCTCTTTGTTATACTCGGATAAGGTTTTATGATAGTTATCCCAATTCCCCAGTCTTTTGGCTTCATTGAAGGCTTTCCTCGAATCAGTCTTTAGCCTGTAGTGTCTTATTCCAGCATGGCACATCCCTTTGGGTTGCCACCTGTTTCAGAGGGCAGTTTTTTTCGTAAGAGGCTATTATAGCAATTCTAAGTATACGTCAAGTTCCTCAGTAGTTAAAGCGGATAGCGGTTCGCTCTCAAGCTCCCGACTTTAGATGCTCTTTGTAGGCAATCCAGACGGTAAGTTTGGAACTCGGTTGCTAACCATTTTAGTATTTTCAACGGATATGTCGAAGCGAATGTGTACGTAATCTGACCTTGAGTTGCCCGAGAAATGCCAGTTGGTTATGTAGTTTGTTATAAATGGGGTAGCTAGCGTTGTATCTAAAACTTCTTTTCTTACCTCATTTATAAAGGTGGTTTTGTTACCTTTATTAGTAATGTCTAAATTTTTAGGGAGATAGGGGTAGAGATAGAGCTAGAGATAGGGATAGAGAGAGAGATACAGATAGATGTAGGGATGGAGATAGGAATATAGATAGAGATAGAATTATATAGTTTATTCATGCTAGATACAAAAAATTTCCACACACGTCAACAGTATACAGTTAATGCTAATATAAGCACCCTTAACTGGGTCTGAATAAAAATCAAAGTACCTACTTTAACATTATGGCTTAAAAATTTACGACACACATTTTTAAACATCATGATACTTTAAAAAGACCTTACATATTTCACACATTTTACAATTTACACACTACAAATTAATTTATCACAGCTGAGAAAATCCTGAACACAATAAAATATGTTTTCAGTTAAGAATTTTTTAAGGATATTTTGAAACTTTATGAGTGGAAGTTCTCTGATACTCAAGGGAACTCTATTAAAGAGTTTAATTGCCAAATGTTCCGGTCTGCCCTGACACCTTTCAAGCCTGCAGTAGGCAACCCGAAGATCATTCCTTTCCCGTGTTAGGTATTAATTCATGCACGTTATTGAGTAGCAAAGTTATCTATGTTTTTCCTGACATAAATGATACTTTTCAGTATAAATACTAATGGGAGAGTTAGTATATCGTTTGAACACCTTCCGTAGTAGTATCGATAGTGTGTGCTGCCTTCGCAATTTTGGCGATTACGCCAAGACATGTATTTTGCTATGTTGATGCCCATCAAGCTTATGGATGAGGCCAGAGTCAGTGTTTGTCCTGTCATTGATAAATCAGGTCCGGCGGTGTTTGCTTTTTTGAGAAGACACCTGCTTGAGTATTTCCTGCGTTAAACTGGGCATTGATTTCTTCACTCCATTCCAGGATGGCTTTCATATCCTCATTGATGGCAGCAATCTGATTTTCTCGCTCGCGTTGGGAATGAGTAGCATTCATTGGAGTCCGAGAGATGATTGAAGATGAAGATATAAGAGTACTGTCGTCTGCAAAGCTGTAAATAGGGTGGTTTGTCTTGTCTAAAAGATCGTTGATATAGAGCAAGAATAGTGTGGGAGATAATATACACCCTTAAGGAACTCTGGCATTGATTTTTCCAAAATAACTACAATGGTTATATTGTCACACTTAATATTCTGGTATTTGCCGCCGCTTATGGTACCCTTTAGATGCCTTAGGTACCTCTTGACTGTTGATTTCTCGGTACGTTTGTACGACCATAACCATCCTTGAAGTCGGCCGTGTACGACTCTCGCTGCCTTAGTTTTTATCAAAATAGAAGCGAATTTCATTCCAAAGGTAAATACCAGAATTTACGAAATTAAATATTTCTATTGAGACGTACTTAAATACAATATCGCCTTTTCATAAAAGTAGCAAGTAGATGGCCAATGCTCTGGGGCTTATTTGATGTTTTAGCTTGAAGAGCATGAGAGATATGGTTTTATTATTCATTTATGCATTTTTATAAGATTAATGCTACAGTGTTATTACTGTTATTAGATATTTTAATTTGAAGAGCGTAAGAGACTTACCTATGTGTTGGTGAATGCGTATATTCTGGAAGTGTTGGCGTGAGGTTTCGGCACAGCTTATATTGTCTTCGCTGCGGTTTCGGCTTATCTGGCAGACCAGGTACTTACACCCTCTGTATTTGGGCTCGACTTATCTGGCGGACCAGGTACTAATACCCTGTATGTGTATAGGCGGACTCGGCTTATCTGACACACCAGGTGCTTGTATCCTGTGTATGTTAGAAGTTTAATCAGACTGGTAATGATGCAGCGCGCTGCCGCCATTTATCCTAGTCATCTGCTGATGTTGGCCTACTTTTGAGTACAAAGTTTTCTCGTGTCGTCTTACTAATTTTTATACTACGCGAAACAGTTATAACTAAATCGAGAATGGACATTGATTCTTAAGAATATTCGAGAGTTATTGATTTTCGGTTGTCAACATCACTGTCTAAAATATGGTAATTTGTATTGGTTTGGTTTGTCACGGGCCGAATTGGCTATCGTATATCGAAGCGTAAATAACCTTAGAACTCGTCGCCGTTCCTATAGCCTCAAGCGCAATTATATTTATTAGCGAAAAACCCTCGTAGATTCCGTCCGGCTTCGCTCCGACGATATTCTGATCGAGGCAATTAAATATAAGATTTGCGTCGCTAGACAAATTTTAATTCAGGACGAATTGAATTTGGCGCGTAAGGACCCCGAGAGTAAAGTCAGGTGGTTTCTGGTGTTTCCGGTTCCCAAAAGCTATGAAACCGTTAATCTAGCTATGTCGCCAAGAACCTTTGACGTCGCGGGCAACTGATGGGCGATAACTTCAGCGCATACTGTTTTTGGATTGGGCGTCGAGTTAGGCATCGCGCGCAGTTACTTAATTGCCTTCGGAATAATTAAGAAATTTTATTAGATGGAGTGGTTTAATGACAATGCCCTTTTGACTACTCGGAGTAGTTTTTTTGGTAGATGCCGATACATCGAGATTCCAGGTTTAAATTGTCTAAATCCCTTGGATGAATTATTGAGAGGAATATGTGACTTGTCAAGCCATGCATTCATTGGTGGAGCGAGATTTTCGAAGTGGCGATTCTCTGCTTATTGAGTTCCGATTTACTGGCGTCACCCTACGTCGACCTTTCTCTGAGTTAGCAGTTTTTGGGTACCGATACCGGTTGGAATCGATTGTGATTTTACCTTTAATGGGATTTATAGTAATGAAACAATCTTGTATATCATGCAAAATTTAATCCAAAAAGGACATCTATAAAGAGCGTAACAAAGCGCTTTCGGCCGTAGCCATCATCAGTGTTAGGTACTTGTCAGTGGACAAAGGACATATCCATGGAAGCAAACAAACAACGCAAATCGACAGTGGTCACAATCAAATTTCACAAATTGTACGTCACATTATTGAGAAATGGTTCACATAATTTAGATTAAAATCATTAATTTGAAACAAATTAAAATGAAAGCATGGTACCAAGACCCACGCTTTGTGGATGATATAATGGGATTCTCCAACCGGGCCATTTTTAATAGTTTCAGTCCATATCTGTGCCTTATCTTTTATTAAGTGTTGGTGTCTGAAACGCCCTTTGTGGAATTTGAGTGCTGCTTTAGCGAGGTGAGTTGGGTTCTTGCATTTTTTTTTCTGTGAACGCCATCATTTTAACATTGTATGACGCACGTGGGCGGATTTTTAATTCCCTTTCTAATCTCTTACAGAGGCCTTCTCGTCCAACTGTAAGGCTATCTAGCGATAAGCAACCGGCTACCCATACACAGGTAAATTATTGTTTTTTTTTTTTAATTCTGATTTCTC
The DNA here is from genome assembly GCA_016904865.1 of Pissodes strobi. Taxonomy (NCBI): domain Eukaryota; kingdom Metazoa; phylum Arthropoda; class Insecta; order Coleoptera; family Curculionidae; genus Pissodes; species Pissodes strobi. Next base: position 192,245 of record MU183411.1, on the reverse strand, counting down.
TTTTCCTTGATGGTTGATTTTGATTACAGATTTATACTAACTCTTCAATTAAGAGTTACGTCTGGAACCTTGAATATGTGTTGTTTTACAGGGTCCTACCGTCGGGTCTACTCCTATCGACAGGGCTACTTCTATCGTCGGGTTCATTGCTATTGACGGATATTGCTATCGTCGAGTATCGCTAACCACAGGATTTTCCTTGGCTACGCCTGTCTAGCTGTACTACCTATAGTCTTGCTGTCCTTCGCCTGTCAGGGAAGTCTCTTCCTCCCGTGTGCAGTTCTTTTCTGGAAGCTGCCTGAAGAGCTACTCACTCATCAATCAAGTGAGATATTTCTATTTTATTTATATATATTTTGTGACAGTTGCGTGTAATTAGCCTATACGAAGTCTAACTGTAATTTTTTTTGCTTTGTTTTCGAACAAAGGTAACATTTATTTTAATCTTATTTTCTTTTAAATGAACTTTGAATATTGGGCCAATTTTGTCAAGCCTAAGACGTCTGATTTTATTTGATCGAATTCTAAAATTCAGTTAAATTCGTTTGATCTAGGTCCAATCCGATTTTTGATTGAATTTTGAACTTTTAATTGACTGACACAATAACGTCGAACATGTTTTTTTATTATTATTCTCAATTTTTCACGATTTCTGGATTACGTTAGGTACCTGTAGATCAGATTACTCTTGTTATGGCCTAGTAGACTTTGCGTTATTCTTAATTTTTATTGTGGCCTTCGACAAACTATTCATTATCTTTGTCCTACCGTTAACTTGACCGGCGAGTACTTACGCTTAAGTTTAATAACATTCCTTAAATGCGATAATTGATTGGTTGCTATAATAACGCCAGGTCGGACTAGTAATTATTTAATTTTTTTTTCTTTTGCGGCTGTTACCAACGTATCATAACTGATACCCAGATAAACATAGTTAGTTAGTTAGTAATACGGATCTGTAACAAATCATGATTTGACCTACGTTAATTAGCCATTGAATGTGATTATTCGAGTTACTTGAATTTTCCCATACGAGTAGATATTTGCAGTATCGCTGGCCTTCGTTCATGTTTATTAACGTTTTTTTTATTGTTAATGCTTAACGCGTTCATCATAGATTACGATTAAATATTACGGCGTTTGTTTAGATAAAGCATGTGATTTACGTCATCAAGTAACCGAGTAAAGCCTACTATTTCTCGTTGAAATACAGTTGTTACCATAAATTAATTTGCCACAATTACTGAACACTTTCTCATATCTTTCTCTTTATCAGCCATGATATATTTCGTTTAATAGTAATAAACCGATTCTTTGTTTGTTTATCTACCTGTTTTATTTGATTAGCTTTTGATTTTAATTTTCCAAAGGAGAGGGCAGCTAAAGTAAGTATCTGATTTTTTTTTTGGGTTCAATAATTGAAACGTTCTGGATTTACTTTTGATTACTGTTTGAGTATTTGTTTGTCACTGACTTTAGTTTTTTTTTTGGTTAATATTCGAGTATTTGCTTGTTACTGACTTTGTTTTTGATTGATTTTTCAGTAATTATTTTTCCACCACTATTACTGATAAATTCCCGGCATTTAAATCGGATCTAATGTTCCAACTTATTTTTGTTGTTTTATTGATCGGTTTTATTGATAGAAAAAAATAACAAATATTTGCTTCTTTTTATTTTTTCGCGAAGCTTAAGCTAAAACGAGTTCCATATTTCAACTTTGGGGAATTTCTAGCTTGTGCCGTCTACAAGCCCGTGGCGCCTTAAATAAATAAAACCCACCCATACTCTCTGACATTTCAGCTAGGGCCTAATTTGTACGCTCGGCGACAACTCGTTCTAGCCTACGCATCGACACTGTAAATCCATACAGTTTTAAATTCTCCGACTTTAAATTTCTATTTTAATTTGAAATTGTTCACTCTCGGTTCCTTCTAAGCTGGAGTGAAGGTTTTGCGCCTATTAGAAGGACAGAAAAAGCGTAACAGGTTATGAATGCCTGGCCACACAAGCCATATGGAACGACATTACTAGACCAAACTTATCAATTTACAATATTCAACTAAACGTTTTCTTAATCTGTGATAATAACTTAGTTATTTATCATCTGATAAAAATCGCCCATGTCTAAATACAAGTTATTAATGCTAAAATGGCATTGCTCATATTGTGCATTCACCATTTTGCTAAAAAAAACACTTTTATGATAATTTATTTACATTACACAAAAGGAAAAATACAAATCGGTTGGGTTATGAACTAACAATTTCAAAGTCTACGCCTATGGACTGTCCTTGCCTTCGCACAGGCGGGCAACACTACATTTAGTAGTGGGGGACAAGTCTTGTTCACGGCGAGGATTTGGCCGGGATAAAGTTTTGTTCGTGATTTTGAATGATTTTTATGAATGAGTTGTCGGGTCTCTTTAGGTAAAATGTTTTTGATATTACCTTTTTCCCAATTTAATTATGTTTCGTTCGTTAGTTAAAAAAAACTAACAATACTGAATAGATAAAAAGAAACAATTTATAAAAATAGATATTTTATTTAACGCTTATTAAATACAAATTATTTTGCATATCAAAAACATATGTTGAATTAAATTTTATATAAAACTAACAGCTTTTTCTGACTTGGTCAGCTACAAAAACATTATCAACAGTCTCATGTTAATAAGGAACAGAGAGTAAGCATAAAACATCTAAATTACACTAATTTAAAACAATAATAAATGAGTTGTTTAGAATGTATCTATGTTGGCAAGGCACAGGCACGTACGGCTGGGAATATATATCTGAAAGTAAAAAGTATAAATTAACTAAGGTTTATACGAGTATTTATAACTTGCTAGGATTAAAAATTGTTAAATCTCTCAAAAATTCTCAGCCATGTTGGATATTAAGATTACAAATTATCATCGCTTTTCCTCATTTCTTCGGGTAAAATGCGACATATATTTGTAAATATGCTCATGCTTCTCTAATTAATAATAATTTAATGCCTCTGTTATAAGTTTATTAGAGTTTTATTAGAAAATGTTTCTTTCTAAAGGTATAACCCACCCACGATTTTGTGCATTTCCGAACTCTAATTTGAAAACAAACAAATTTCGAAATTGAATTTTTCCCTAAATTTTACCATTCTAGCAGAAAAGTAGCTTCCCTACCAAAAATATCACGTAAAATATAAACACTTATACATGTATTATATTTACATAAGTATATATTTTACCCTAGAAACTTATTATAAATTTTTATGTGTCGACTTTGACAAAACTGTAGGAAATTTTATGCAATATCAACATGATAGAAGTCGCATTTCAGTGAAATTGACCAAATTTGGTTTTTAATGCTCTAATTTTGGATTTCTTAAAATATCCTCTTCATTTTGATTTATAAAGTACTAAACTTAAAAAGAAAATAGTTTATACTTCTGAAAAACATAAAATATATAATATATCTAAAAATATACAGATTTTGCCATTTCAATAAAATCACAAGCTTTCTATTACAGCGCGACCTCAATAACTCAAATCTTCAGTACACGGGCCAAGCATTTCAATTAGATTTCATACTTTATAATTCGGATTCCATAGTATTCTTTTCACTCAAATTAAAAGGAAACTAAAATCGATTGTGGGGAATTCCCCTAACTTCCTAAATTCGGCCGGATCTGATGATATGTACCTGGGGGTTCACATTAGCTCATTAGCAGTATGTGTCTGTTTTGACTGTTACATATCGCGTCTGAGGATTAATTGTTTGTTGTTAGGGGAGAAGTGCCACGAATGGCAAATATCCCCCGCAACATTTTAATGCCATATTGCTCTGTTAGATGGCGCAGAAGATACCGCAAGTGACGAATGAAAAATATATCGTTTGCAATCAACTGTAAGAGGACTAAGAGGTTGTGAGTTGTCGTGCATGTTTCTTGTAGTAAAACTGACAAGTTTAAAAATTTATAATTATCATTCTTGAATTGCGTTTCAACGTGTAATCTCAAGGGAAAGGTTTGTCAAGGTAAACATTTTTATATTTTCTATTTTTTATGCAAAAAAAGCATCCATAAACATAAAGGCTATATTTTTTGTGTCCATGTTTACACCGCCATGTTATCAAGCTATGAATAAAACGAGAAAAAACTAGCCTATAAAGAGCTACATCTTTTAATGCGATCAATGTCAACAAATTTTTCGATAATCTGAAGAGCGATTTGAGTAAATTCAACTTCACGCCAGAGGGAATATTTAATTGTAAAGAGACCGGTGTAACAACTGTAACCATTGAAAAATCAATGACTGCAATTGACCCACCAAAAATGTTTGCGAAAATGAGTCTCAAAAGCAAGGTCAGGCGACTAAAAAGCTAAAAGGGGACAACTTGTGACAGTTCTTAATTTCATTTATACTTCTAGACATTTTATGCCGCCAGCCTTTATATTTCCGAGAGTAAACTTAAGAATTTTTGTTGAAAGGCGCTCCTGTGGGAAGTGTTGTCCTGGCGAATAAATCGGTATGCACGAATGAAGCCAATTTTTATAGCAGCCTTGAACATTTTATTGCAGATACGAAATCGTCGAAAGAATCACCAACTCTTCTTATATTAGACAACCACGAATCTCAAATTAGCGTGAGAGTTGTCAGATTGGCGAAAGAAAACAATGTAGTTTAGCTCACTTTCCCATCGCACTGCAGCCACAGGTTGCAGTCATTAGATAAGTCTGTATATGGTCCTTTTAAGACTTATGTAAAGGTGACGCAAAACGAGTGGATGCTTGCAAATCCTGGCCAAAGTTTAAAAATTTATGAAATTGCTGAAATTGTTAATAGGGCCTTTTTAAATTCGTTCACCCCTAAGAATATTATTTCTGGATTTTCGTCTACTGGAATATATCCACTCAATCATAACATATTTGGCCAAGAAGATTTTTTGTGTTCTTTTGTAACAGACCGTGAGAATACTAACATTAGGAAGAATGAAGCACCAAATGTAGGTTCTGTCGAGGCTTCTTAAAGCTGTGGACCTACTACCTTTACTGTACCATTCCAAATTGTTACATCTTCTACCACTCCACTGCACCCAAAAACACCCGAGAGGAAGCGAAAACAAGGTGGAAGAAAAAGAACAAAAATTGCCGACACTCCTGAACTTACAAATCTCATGAAAGAAGAAGCAGAAAAAATGAAAAAAAAATCCGACAAAAGGGAGCGAAAAAGAAAAAAGTTTTTCGAATGGTTTTACAAGAAAGTGAATCGAGTGATGAGCCAGAAGACTTTAAGGCTCAAGATTCGGATGACACATAAATTTTTACGGGAATTGGAAAGACACAGCGACAAGGAAATTGAGATATTTGAGGAAGTGGTTGATTTTAAAATACAGAAAAAGGACTACGTGTTAGTCGACTTTCGACAAAGAAGAACAAAATTTTGTACATTGGAGTTGTTGAAGAAAAGCTTACAAACTTGGAATTCCGAGTTAAATTTTTGAGGCGCCATAGAAATTCTGAAAAGTTTGTGTATCCTGTAGAGGAAGACATTTGTGAAGTGTCAAGAGACCGGATTTTAAGGAAGCTTCCTGAATCCGAAAGAAATGAGGCTACAGCTCGTACTCAATCTACTTTAAGATTTCATATATTTTTTTAATCATTACGAAAGAGAATTTGGAAAGATCTTGTAAGAATTAAATGAATGGTAAAGCGAAGATTATCTGTTTTTATGTATTCAAGTTCTTAGCGTTTACTATTTTTTTTTGTCAATAAAAGCTGAGTAGAACAAAATCACACATAATTTATTTTTTTGTCCCATTCATAACGTGGTCTTGTCCCATTGAAAGCATGGGCGTTATGAATGGTATATTAGTTTTAGTTCTTTAAAAATGCGTTAATTTTTGTGTATTGAAATTAATAATATTCTGGATAAGCGTCAATTATTGTTCACGGTTCAAAACAAACTGGCAGAAACCCAGACCATATCCTAAAAAATGAGAAAAATATAGCTTATATAAAAAAGTGTCCCATTCATACCACTTCTCCCCTACAACTTGTTATTTTATGTGTAATTATAAAGTATATTAATATTTTTAGACATACACATATTGAAATGCCTTCTAAGAGAAAACATACTGATTTGTCAATAAAAACAAAAATCCGTTGGCAAATGAATACAAGGCTGAAACATTAACAATTTCCTATACAAAAAAGAACAAAGGCAAAATTAAGAGATATGATTATGATTAAAAACCATGTGTCCTTTATTTTAGAGTTATGGGCAAATGTGATTTTGGTATCGGCGCCAGAAAACATTAGGAAAGGCTGAATATCTATAAATGAAAACTATGCATGGTTTTATACACAACGATCAAGACGCCTGCCAATTATCAAAGAAACTAACAAGGGCTGAATTTCTAATTTACGAAAAACGCATAAACTTTGGGCTGTAAAAGTGTGTGGCGAAACACTATCCAATGAACAAAGCGCCGTAGATCCTTTCGTAATTGCACTTGCAGAGAACATAGAACGGTTAAACCTCGCACATACTCAAATAACATTACAGATGAACCTACACTGTATTAAAAAAACGTCTGACAAACCCTACTTTGTTCTCAGCAAAAATAAGCAAAGAATGCATTACATTTCTAGCATTGTTCACAAAAATTAAAGCCGTTAGCGATGAGAAAGGCAAAAAATCCAAGGACATTAAAAATACGAACATGCATGAATAACTACATCAATTTGTTTAGATTGGTTTCATAGTTCATTTATTCGTCAAGTTAGAAGTCATTTAAAAATGATCAATTTGCCTCAATCGGCCCTGTTAATCGTCGATATCGTCTTAAGCTAGGGAATTGTAGAAGTGCTGACTAGTGACGATAAACAATTTACAGCATTATTTCTATAATGAAGAGAATGTTGTATGCCTACTACGCAATGTTTGGAAGAAACTCTCCCTCGAAGTGCTGCAGAAGTGCTGGCACAAAATTCTGACTCATGTAGCAACATGAGCCAGACATTAAAGAAAAAAAAGTTATACACTGCTGAAACTTAAGCCAAAAATGACTGGAGGAGACAATGTGAATGCGAGCAGGTTTGTCTGCATAGCTCCTATATCCCTAACTTACACCTAGAAACCCGAATAGCCTGGAGCAACCAAATACTGATACATTAAAGAAGGGAATATGAGCATAACATTCCAAAAACCGTATCGATCTGATATGCGAACTTGCTAATTTTTTATATTCAATTTGAAAAATCTACTTAAGCATATCTGCCATCCAACGTATAGCTATTTTCAATAAATCAATTTCAGATTCGTAAACTTCGTGATTTCTACTATTAAAAAAGGTTTATGACAATTCTCCATACGAGATCGGAAAATGCAAGAAAATCGAGGTTAAATTGAAACATGCAGAAAATCGTAAAATAATTCCAGTTTTCAATATTTCGGAAATTTTACGAGTGAAAAGATAACTTGAAAGACGTTTAGGTTAAAATATGTAGATTTATACATTTAACTACCTGTAATCTTAATTAAAATGGTTTGAAGCCGGAAAATGGGCCAGGATCGGAAAATGTAGATATTTTTTGGTTATTAGAGGGAGATTTTGGTGGATTTTATTCCATATCGCTAAAATGAACCTTTTCCGGAAATAGCCCGTTTTTACAATATAGTTTCTTTTTATTTCAATATTACATTAATAATCGCTTAGGGATCCTCAGCCAGGGAATTTAAAACATTTGCTTCAATGTGAACTGTGCGCGCAGTTCCTTGGACGCCAGCATTAGTACCATTTCCTACAAATAGTACATAGGAAGTCCATTTGGTTTCGGAGTTGGATTATTGGCAGATTTCGAGGTAAAGTTTTAGTTTTAGCATGTCAGTGCGAATAGGATTTGTGATAAGTAGATTTATTTGTCTAAAATTTCATTTAAAATGATTTGAACCAGGGAAATAGAATCGGAGAATTTAGAATTTCTCAACGATACGCAGCGGTTTCTACCAATTTTATGGAACATTTTGAAATAAAATTTTACTAACATCGAAGTTGTGGCAAGTAATTTTAAAATATGGAACACAAAAAAGTACTTGTATTTCATAATATTAATCTCGCATTACTGAAACTTTCACTTCTGTAGTCGCGGTTCTTAAGCACACTCTTTTTTTATATATTTTTACAATAATACAACATTTGCATATTTAAAATTACATATAAGACGTGATCGTCAAAGTTCATCCCTTTGCCACTGGCGCGCATGATCGTTCATCGAATACCCACCTAGCACATGGCGAATATAGAAATGAAACAGTGGTGGCTGGTGCATAAGAGCTGCGGAGCTGCAGAACACACCTAATTTCAGCAATTTCTATTTTTTTTATATTTTTGTCTAACAAATAAATCCCTAAAACTCCTATTAATTGTTTCTCCAACGGCAACAAGAACACTGCAAGTTTCACGGCCCGAAAATCTCCAGCGTAAGCCCTCGCACAATGAGCGCGGGGCTAATGCGTGCACAGCCAACGATTCCTGAAAATGATATGTCGGATTGGTGAAACCCTGCACGTGGCTTAATACGGATATTTTTTGTCGATTTGCGCCTGCCCGGTGGCTGCACACAACACTTGCTTTGTGTTGCATCAATATGAATTCAATCAAAATTGTTCTAATTTTAATGAGAAGTGTGCAAGTGTCAAACAAAGACGTAGGTATGTAGTTTATATATAAAAAGTGAACTATTTTTCTTTTGTTTGAAAATTACATGTTGTTTTAAGTTTATTTTTTCCTGCCTATAGACATTTATTATAGCCTACTCTTAGTACTGTTGCTATTAGTGTTTAACGTATTACCGCCTTCGACAAAAGGATTGCGTGTTTGTACTAGAGCGCAGGAGGGATACAGGATACAGGTATGCCCAATAATCCTTTTTTTGCTTGCGTATTTTTAATGCAGAACACACATTTGAAGATCTCACGCGCCATCATTCAAAAATGCACAGCAAAATTAAAAGCTGAATATGCTATATAATATATACAGTATCTATACCTGAAGTGAGTGGCTTCTTCCACAATACCCCTCGTCTTTGGCAAGAGCAGGAACTGAGCTATCAATTCGGTCGAAGCCGCCAAACCTCTTTTCGTCAGAATGGAAGACGATCTTGTAGGTGCCACCTCCATAAACACCAACCTTGTAGTCAGGGAAGCTTTTGTTAGGATGGAAGTTGAATGCAAAGAGGCATCCACCTCTTTCAAAGACAATCATTTTGTCATCTTCGTGTTTAAGACTTACATAAGCAGGATGAGCTGCTAACCAGCCGTATCTGTAATTACATAGCATTAAAAATCCGCTCATAATATAACTCTTAGTATACCTAGATCAATTTTTTTTTCAAGCGTCGATAACTTGCTCAGTCTAAATATAAAATCTAATTTAAGTTAAAATATACAGAATTACACGCAGTTTTCATTAATAATTTAATTATTATATTTTTTAATCTAGTTAATCCAACTCTGCTAAACTAAGAAGTGGCGGGCTCTCGGAATTAGCATTTGTGCCCAGTGAACCAACTCCCTTGAAAACCGGATCGAAAATCATGATTCTGTATATTTTATATGTATTATATTTTACCTATTATACAATCATACATTTTTTGATAGCTTAGTTCCATTTGCAATGCACCATAACTTAATTACAGTTCTTTGACTACTACAACACTACACGCACTCCAGCGTTAGTGTACATAAACGAAAACGTGTTCCACCATGTTCAATAAAATTGTAAGATTGAACAAATACCAAGCCAGCAAATCGTATGTAGGTTAGTGGGACCAACAACGATCAACTCGGGGTCTGCCATAGAGATCCCCTCTCAGTACCTTATTATTCAATATTTATTTAACAGAGGTTTAGTTTATATAATATTTTACAGGAAGATGCAAACCTGATTGCATATGTGGATGATAATAAAATCATGCACAGACTTTAGTGCTGATTTAGTTTCATTGATAAACTGGTTACTGGAAAATAACCTTGTTTTAGGCAAATGTCAAGTTGCTTGCTTTTCAAAAAAACACGAGACAAACCAATATACTCGTAATGAACTATTTCTGATATACTATGGAAAGTTGTGTAAAACAGATATACTGTGTCCCGGAATTCGTGGGCAGTCTCTCGGATTCATATAGATGAGGTGAAAGTAACATCCTAAGTTCATATAAATATAGGCCTTCGGAGATATGGGCCCCTAAATGACATTTGGCTCACCCAGGGACGAACTAGCTTTAATACAATAACGCTATTTTTTTTAGACCCTGTATGATAAAGGCACGACAATATCTTTTGAGAGCTTGAATCTTAGACTTAAAGAAAGATGTTCTTATTCCATAGCGCTAAAATGAACACTTTTCCAGAAAGAGCCCGTTTTTACGTTTAAATGGTTACTTTTCATTTAAATGTTACATTAATAATCGCTTAAGGATTAAGGATGCTCATCAAGGGAATTTAAACCGTTTGCCTCAATGTGAACTGTGCGCGCAGTTCTTGGGATGGCAGCGTTAGTACCATATCTTACAAATTTACCAACAAATAATACATTTCACAGCACATAGGAAGTTCATTTGGTTTCGAAGTTCGATTATTGGCTGTTCACAAGGAATGCGGTGGAAATATCAATCTAGAGCAGTACATTCTTACCAGTCTCTCTTAGACGTTGATCAATCCTTTCAAAAGTTTTTCGATCTGAGATTCTACGGTTAGGAAATCGTTCTCCATGCAATATGTTTGCTTCCAAAGCATTACAAGAAGCAAGCCGTAAATCAAGTGCATATTCCAATTTAAAATTTGCGCTCTGGCCCAAAAAAAGATGGTTTTAGTCTGGTGTAAGGGGGGCTTAGAGAATCATGCCAACAAAGCAAGTCAAGAGCAAGACCCTAAAGGCCTGGACCGGATCTCAATTGACACTGTGTAATCCATTGTGGGTGAGTCACTTGTCAAGTTTGAGAAAACATTGGGAGAGAAACGAGAATCTGTGACACTGAACATCTACCAATCAAACAAAGAGCTTGTTAAGGTTTTGATGCAATTGATCTCTGGAGACACATTAATGAGTGGACAGGAGTCCAATTCCAATTCTAGTTTATTATGTCAACCACCTCAGAGTATTATTTCATCTTCACCTTCCACTGTCAGACCAAGTCAGGACTGTGGTGTGAGCAACTTAAACAATAAACCTAAACAAGGTAGTAGTAGTAACCACCAAAGTCAAACTCGCAATAGAATGGGAAGCAACTTCAATGCTAACCAGTCATCTGTTGCAAATACCGCTACCACAACTACCATAAATATGCCTAGCGTGACCAGGGGTCCGGTCCGGAATGCTGTTTCATCAGCCATGCAGGGTATTATTGAGCCTGTTAAACCACTTAAATCTGTAGAGGCACCTAACCTTAAAAAGGTTAGAGGAAGTAATGACCGGATATCTGGTCTCGATGCAGCTGAAGAACGATCCTGGTTTTTCGTTGGAAATCTCAAGCCTGAAACAACTGGAGCAAATGGAGTTGCACTTGAGGAGCATTGCAATAAAGGTCTTGGCTTCTGAGAAACTAGATAACAAACAAAAGAGTTATTCAGCAAGTTTTAAGATTGCAGTATCACCGGAGTCATCAAATACTGTTTTGAATTCCAACAACTGGCCAGTCAATATTGACTTGAAGCCCTTCAGATTTAATCATTATCAGAGGAGTTATCAAAATAACGAATTTGATGGTGACAGAGCAAACTTTCCGAGGCGCCAATGGAGCAACAGGAGATATTAAGTTTACATCAGATCACCCAGAGAATCGAGCAGGAGTCAGGAGTAGAGACAAATGACACAGTTGGTCCCCATTACTTAAACGTGAAGAAAGGAATACCTTTGGGCTTAATATGTGTAAACGTTCAAGGAATCTCCGATAAAATTAACAATCTTGAATTACTTGTAATTGAACAGAAACCCATGGTTTATAACAGAGCACTGGTGTAAAAAGGAATTTATACACTTGTCATGGTTTCATGGGTATAGGGTGGCTACTGCCTTCTGTAGGAGTGCCTCTATTCGTGGAGGTTCAGCCATTTATATTAAAGAGGACACCTTATCAAAGGTTAATTGCAAAAACTTATCCATTGAACTCCATGTAGAGATGTGTGCTTGCAGTTTTGAGCTTGGAAATGTTGAAATATGTGTAATATGTATTTACCGGCCACCAAATGGTGACTTTAGGATTCTCCTTGAAAAGTGTGAAATTTTTTTAAAAAGTTATTGTAAAATTAATACAACTATATATCTTTGTGGTGATCTCAACATAAATGCTTTGGAGGCTGGTAGGAATAGGAGTCTGTTATTTGATCTGTTTCATAGCTTTAATCTTAATATTACATCTGATAAACCTATCAGAATGCAATTGAATAAAAACAAATCATTGACCGTGTCTAAATTGGATTATATTGTTTCAAACAGAAATGTAATTATTAATGAGTGTACAAGGATTGTTCAGGCTAACTTGGGTGATCACTTGGCTATGCCGCATGTTTATGATACAGGTGAGAGTGTGTCTAGAGTTGTTTCTGTGGGTCATTGTAACTATAGGGCTTTGTCTGAATTTTATTTAAATATGTAGAAGTCATTTTTACTAAATGTAAGCTTTGATCCTGTATATGAAGCCAGTTTTAATGTGGAGACTGATTATGCTGAGTTTCTGAGGTTCTGATTTTTTTGATATCGACATGGGAGTTCCTCAGGGGTCTGTGCTGGGGCCCTTGCTTTTTTGGTCTTTATAAATGATGTTGTTGACTTTGTTAACCTTGGAACTGTCACGCTATTTGCAGATGACACAACTGTGATGGTTTCAGCTCAGACACCTGAGGAGCTGAAATCTAGAATTAGCAATATTTGTGCTCTGTTTGACAGACGGTGTTCAGAGAACAATTTGGTGCTGAATGCTGATAAATCGGTTTACATGCATTTTCGGTCAAGACCAAGTGTTCCTGCAGTCATTGTTGATCATCTGTCCTGTCTCACCAATACAAGATTTCTTGGAGTCCGTCTGGATGATACCTCCTCCTGGAGAGTACATGTGGACTTTGTGGTGAGGACAGTGTCTGCAGACTGTTTTGCGATATCTCGGTTAAAAAATATGTTGGACATTGTGGAGCTCCTAAATGTTTATTTTGCCCTGGTGTATAGTCGTCTCACTTACAATGTCGTTTTTTGGGGGAGTTGTACTGATGGGGGAAGGGTTTTTGCTTAGCTCAGTACCCACAGTGCAATGATTACCACAATTATGACACACGCCATGGTGACTTGCTTTCGCTTGATGTGCATCGCCTGAGTGGGTTTGAACGGTCGCCCTTCTACATGGGCAAGCGTTTGTGTAATGCACTCCCTATAAATGTCAGAGATTTGCCATATAGCAAATTCAAGCCTACTATTAAACGTATGCTACTACACAGGGCCTTTTATTCAATTTCTGAATATTTTAATGATTTCTCATGCTTTGATTCACAGCTGTAACTTGAGTTTGTCTGTGTAGGCGTTTATATTGTTTGTTTGTGTCTATATTTATGTAATTGGAATTGAATTTTTTGAAGGCTTCTATTATTAGGCAGGTAGTAGGTAGTTTTAGCATTCCAATACGAGTTTATATTTTATCTTGTATCTTGACGTGTACATCCATTTTTTCTGTGTAATGGCTTAGTGCAAATAAAGAGTATTGAGTAAGATTGTAAACTTCTGTATTTCAAACTTGTATTACAAGAAATAATATTTATAACTGGCAACTAACATCAGAATCACATGACATGGCAGGTTTACGTGTACGTTTTAGGATAGGTACTGCGAACTTAACGTTTAAATTCATGTTTGGCAAAAATTATTCGTTTTGGCGATATCGAATAAGAGCACCTTTCTTGTAGTCTAAAGTTCAAGCTGTCTAAAGAAGCCAAATATGTAAAAGGTATCGTTTTAAATAACCCTATCTAGTACCCATGATATTAAAACATAGTTAAAATGCGCCAACTACTTTAAAAGTTATTCAAGAGAAACCAATTTGCAGCGGCGTCATTTAGGAGCCCATATCTCCGTACGTGGAGCCTACAGGAAAGACGTATAAGAACTTAGGTTTTCGCTTCATCTATATGAATCCCAAAGAATGGCCATGAATTCTGGGACATTGAATTTGATTATTGAATAAAATACATAAAAATGGTAGATATGAAATTTAAAAAACTGGATGCATCTGCAAAACTACTGGTAGGTGGTACAAAAACTAAATACAATATAATTTAGACGTTACATTTGAAAGCAATTATTTAACTTTAATTATTTGGGTATAACACGGATTTTAAAAACAATATTATCAACCTTCGGGGTTGTAAATATAGTCGTATATGACCCAATAAACACATTCTTCTTTAGTCACTTTTGCCTAGTCATTGTTGGAAAACTGAATTTTTTTTTTTATATAATATAGCTTTTAGTAATAAAAGAATAGTTGTTCTTTTAACTTTTCTTTAATTTTACCATTTACACAACGCTGTCTATATTGACTTTACCAAGTATTTATATATTTTTTCAAAAATGCTAACTGACGTCCAATCTAAAATTCTACTGCTAAAAGGTATGCCAAAACAAACAAACTGTGTAAATACATAAAATAGTGAAATTAAAGAAAATATATCAAATGCTCAACATCTCAACTTTGAACCCGATATCTCAAAATCTAGAGCATGAGAACTTTTGATCAGATCGGCGAAACTGCAAAATATCAAAAATTGGCAAAATTTGATTGTAAGCATTTTTTTTTTCAAATGATTTGTGTGAGGTCCTTTGGTATTGGTTATAATTGGCCACGTAATCTTTTTCAAATGACATGTTTATCTTTTCACCTTACAAAGGGGCATCGCATGTCACATGACAAACTTTATGTTCATCATTTTTCATTCTCAGGCAAGCAATACTGATGCTTATGCATCAGTATTGAGGTAACCCGCCTATTTAAAATATTATTTCATTAGACTTGATCATTCAATTTTGAGACACCCTATATATGGATATAAAGGAAGAAACAGAGAAAAACAAGTCATAAATTGAAGTCGGGGTTTGCGAGGTTTTTTGGAAGAGATCCGAAAGCGTATCGCTCGAGAACGGGGATAGATAATCAAAAGCCAGCGGAGTGTACAGTTTATTTTGGTGAATTGTTTTGCTTCTGTGTTGTAACAGGTCAGTAAAATTTATAATATTGTTATTAACATAATTTGCACAAGTATTTCTTTTATTCTCATGTATAATTCATATTTGATGGCATAACGTGTGTATATGTTTCATGAAATCGTTTTATGCTGTGAATAACCCTGCTTTAAATGAAAACAAAAATGTATTGTTTGCTGTCTTTTCGTGCTGGAATTTTGGTTTTAGTATGACTGAGAATGTACGGAAAGGCCTTGATGAATCTACTAACCATTTCCTACCCTGACGGGAGAATATCCTAGTTACAAAATAAATGTAAGGATCATTCTAGAGATATTGGCCCAAATTGCAACTAAATAGCTGGGTAGTCTCCGTATTCCAGGACCTCAGTACCCGCCAGCGGCGTCTGGCTAACTAACAACAACCCCTTCAGTTTTAAATGTATTGTTACAAGTATGGAACTACGAATTGTGGTACGGGAGACAGTAATTTAATTATTATACTAATAAAGGTTAAACAACATAGTTCGGTTTAGGAATTTATATCTCGAGGGTTTCTCTGCCGTACTCTTTCCCCTCGTGAATTCCAGACCGAGTCCGGCACGTTTTTCTCTAATAAATTAGGCGTATTAGGAATCTGTGGTTTAATTTACATGACGCACCTTTCCCTCAAATTTCCCTAATTTTGTTACCATCGGACGCATTATGAGTGAGTAAAATTGTGCAAGATATAATAATAACACAACGTAGGGATTGGTTATCTTTTTAATCGATTTTGACGGTCATTGGCAAAATAAAGACAAAGCACAATTTTACTTATCTCATTCAACTATGTTGAACTGACCCGGGTAGGTTATACTACAGTATTGCTATATTAATTACCATCATCCCATAAAAAAATGCCCCGTATGATGCCAACTTTATTGATGACACTCTTATTGTGTAATTAAAAGCACTTTGAAGTACAAATAATTATTCTTAAATACTGGTAAGTTTAACAATAACACTTTAGATCAATGCAAGATGGAAGAACTTATATCAAATTGTTATTTGATCACACAGATTTCAAAAAATGCCGGCAAAAATAGTGTAGTCAATTTTAGAAAAGTATTTAGTCTTGATTACATAGAAATAAAATAATATTCTTTGATAGAAATTACTACAGTCTTGTGATGAAATTAGTGGAATGAGAAATTCAACAAGTACAACGATAGAACAAAAAGGAATAAAAAAAATTATTTATTTCTTCCACAAAGATACTTATGTCCATAAAGTTAGCGCCGCCATTTTGGATCATTCGTAAATTTTTTGGTGGTCTGACTTGTGCTAGGTTTGTGTTGCGTTGTGCCACAATTTATTTTTAAAATTGTTGAAAATTTCCGGAGATATGCAACTCGTTTTTTCACAAAAAGTTAGCCCCACCATATCATTTTTTAAAATGTTTTATTGTGATGGGTTGTGCTTACCTTGTGACGCTTTTCTTTTTGCGTTTATTTGTATAACAATTTTTAAAAAATATCCGATTTCATTAAAAACTATGGCAATGCATCAGGCGTCATTTGTGCCTTGAGCTGTTACTGTCATTTCGCACAATAGCTAAACATCGATTTTTCTTTTTCAGAAGCCAAATTCCTTCTGAAGGTGTTCGTAATTTTCTGTTTGAACAGTCTTGTAATTAGTCATTTTCCATTAGATTCGGTAAGTAATCACTTTGCGTTAATAAGAAAATGTCCAAAGCTTGGCAACCTTGCACCAAGACTCGCGTCAGCTGCACGTTTCACACGGTGAAATAGTAGTGTAAGTTAGTGATTCTGCGCCCATTTACCCTCAAAACTCGAACCTTGGAGGTTTTTTTCGGCTCTAATACGTCGAGAATTTCAGATTTTTGAAGATAAATTGCGACACAACTCAGCACAAATGACGCACGATGCATTGGCATAGATTTTAATGAAATTGGATATATATTTTTAACTGTTTCTTTTGCAAAAAATAGCGGCACAAGTTAGCACAACAAAAATTACCTGAAAAAAATATAGTGAGGCTAATTTAAAAAAAATCGAGTTGCAATATCTCCCACAATTTTCAAAATGTCTGAAAATACATGGTAGCACACACCTAGCACAACACACTTTTTTGAAAAATCGAAAATGGCGGGGCAAACTTTATGAACATAAGCAACTTCCTGTTATTTGTTCGCCATTTTGAACCACTTTATCTCGAGTTACTCAATTCTCTAGGATCTAGAGTATTGTCTAAGATATACATTAATGTGCCACATAAGTGTTGCTTTAGTGATATAAACAGACCAATAGTTTCCAAATTCTATAATAATTATCATTACTGATTTAGGAGAATTCATTTTAACTTACTTTTTCGCGCTGAAGAACTCAGTCAGTTCAACAGGATATATTTTAAATCATTTTATATAAACTACTCGCCGAGAGGTTTACCAATCCTAGTAATCCTAGTTGTATTTACTTCCTATTTAATAAATGCCAGGACTATCCACGTAGGAATATCAAAGTTAACTTACTTTTTTTCAGCTTCATTCATAGCCTGGTCCCATCGATTCAGCCAGTTGTATTTTAACACGCCATCATCAACCAAAGGCCATTGTCTCCTGGCATAATGGTATGAGCTGTTATTTCCCTCACGAGGAAAATCAAGCCACTCAGGGTGGCCAAACTCATTACCCATAAAGTTTAGCCACGCTTCGCCTCCTAGGGCGTGAGTTATGAAACGAATCATCTTGTGCAAAGCGATACCACGGTCAATGATAGATGATGGAGGAGAAACCTTGCTCATGTGAGAATACATTTCTTTGTCCATCAACCAGAAAGCAATTGTTTTATCGCCTACCAACGCTTGGTCATGAGATTCAGCATAGGCGACATTAGGTTCCATCCAACGGCGATTAGTGAGAGTATGGACAATTTCTCCTGAAAACATGGCGGAAGGATATAAAAATATGTGTGAGACAAATTATATTTCATAGTTAAAGGTTTTTCTGTATCTAAAACCATCTTACCCATATTCCAGTCCTCATCTTTATACTTTTTGAGAACCTCAATCCACTTATCCGGAATTGCCATCGCGAGACGATAATCAAAGCCCAAGCATCCTTCATCAACTGGGCGACAGGTGCCAGGCATTCCAGACACATCTTCGGCAATAGTGATGGCTTCTGGATTAAGATAATGTGCAGTATAGTTAGCAAGCATCACATAGATCACACCATCCGTATCAACATTCAGTCCAAAGTATTCATCATAATGGCCACTAAATCCTTGGCCAATACCTGGAATAAGTAATTTAAACAAATGGGTGTTAACTCCAGCAAAATTAGAATTGATACCTCTAGAATGGTACAAGATAGAAGTACACCCATCAAATCTGAAACCATCAAATCGGTATTCATTCATCCACCACCTAACGTTTGAGAGCAGGAATCTCATGACTTCGTATTCAGAGTAATTGAAAAGTCTAGAGTCCCATAGGGAATGAACACCTCGACTACCAGCATGAAAGTAACATGAATCGGTACCATCGAACATGTTTAGTCCATCGAGGACATTCTTGGAAGCATGAGAATGGACAATGTCCAACAACACTGTAAGGCCGTATTCATGGGCTTTGTCGATCAAGCGCTTTAGGGCTTCGGGAGTGCCATATCTAGAATTTTTACAGTGCTTAATAAAACCTAGGATTTTATTTAAATTAAAATTAACAATATTGTTTCACTAAACTATTATGATTAACAACATATTGTTTTATAGTTTTATACGTGGATGACGCAAATATATTGATCAAACATACACGTAGAAGCTCTCTAGCTACTGTAGTGTACTGCTACTATAAGTGTATACCCTATATTATCAGAAATCTTAGATAGACTGTGTCTCTTGAGGTTCTGAGAACACTGTACTATGACCTTGTGTACTCGCGTTTGCAGTATGGTACGCTGCTTTTCTAAGGCTCCTCAGCCTGCATGCATAGGTCATTTATATATTTATACATCAAAAAACATGTTCAAAATTGATGTAATGACCACAAAAGAATATTCTGTATATTTACATAAATTTGGCATACATTGCCGTTTAGGCATCTTTCAATTTATAATGTGAATTAAAGAAACCACCATCGACCACCCTCTTCTAGACTTAAGAGTCTTTAAAACTGCTTTAATATGATTGGGCCCTTAAATATCGAGAGAAGGTAAGATCGTTTCTGAGTTCAACTATATCTGATATGTTTAACGACTATGACTGCTTTTGGGAAGTACTGACTTATGCGTTTTTGTTTTAGAGGCAGAACTGGTAGTCTGCCTCTATAAATATATTTGCTCATCCCAAAAATTTTTAAAACAAAAAGTTCATTCCCTTAAAATATATCAAAAATGCACTTTTAATATTACCAACTATGATAACAAGTAATTTTTTTCTCTATTGTTAATCGTCCACGCGGTTTTGTAGCGTAAATTTTGTCTTTTGTTAAATATTTTCTTAACAGACAAAATGAAAATACAACATTCAGTAATAATTACTGGGATCTACGAAATCAAGTTGAAGATTAAATTTTGCAAAACCTCTTGCAGTTTTCTTCTTAATTTGTAAGCCAAATCACAATCACAAGAAATACACAAGTAAAATCAACTCACAAAGGAGTTTGTACATAAAATATAAAAAGTTAATGAAGGATGGATTAATTTAAACAGGTTTAAGTATTGAAAAAGGAGTTATATGAGAAAAACACCAGATATGCTGATGGGTACCAACCTTGAAGAATGAGGTGGCCCAAATATGAAGCACTGTAATGTTATCAAAACTTAACTTGCGTTTCATTTCTTTTAGCCATGATAAACTGTTATCTTTTCGGGTCTTCTTCACATTGGAGAACAAATATTACAGGTATGAATGACAGCATTAAGACCCAGATAAACCCACACCAGATGCAAAAGCGTTCGCCTAAGGCAAGAAACAAGAATTCGTTTAAAGCTCCGCCTCCTTGGGATGGCCAGCCATCCGACGAAATAGTCTAGTGTGATTCTAAACGCGAGTCTTGTGGTTTTCCGAGAGCGTTTCGGAAAATAATTAATCTTTATTTTATTTTTGTTAAAAATGCCTGGTTATAAGTGCCTTTATTTGAATTGTTCTACTAGAAGCAGTGGCGAAAAAACATTATTTAAATTACCCCGCGATCCTGAAAGGTATGTATAAATATTGCTTAATGCACACTCCGCACACTTATTTCCAAAATTATTGCATATTTTAAAATCGAATAAGCACGAAATTCAATTAAATCTGAAAAGTGGCAGATACAATGTTATAGTTAAATCTTTTTTAAATCAAACTAATGTTATACAGTGTCCGACAGAAAATTGGCCACATATGGGACATTTTATGAATCATTGAAACTCGAATGTGCCAGCCTGACAAAGTTAGCACTGGTGATGGCCTAGGTCAGCGGTGGCCAACCCGCGGCAAGCGTGCCATACCCTGTTAATTGACACGCCAGGTTTTCCACAAACAAAGAAAAAATGACAATATGATTAAATCAAAGTTGCGCCCAACCCCTCTCCCTTATTTGCCATTAAAAAAGGCGCCAAATATTGTTGAAGTGAAACTTCTTAATCAAGGGCAAAGTTAGAAAAAATGAAACGCTTTTCAAAATGAAACGCCCCTTTAAGCATGTTCCAGTATAGCCAGAGGGTTGAAATTTTCAGGACATGTAGCCAAGGTAAAATGAGGATCCTGGACGAAAACTGGTCCACGTAGAGGGGGGAGAAGAAAAAACTAAAATAATTAATATCGGGAGAACGGGAAGAGCTACAGGGTCAAACTTTGTATGGTAGGTGCGCCTCGTGGGGTACTACCTTTAAACATATGGAGAGGACCGGAGCTGTAACTTAAGGGGGGATTTTGGGAAAAAAAACGTGTTTTGCCGATATTTTTGCAACGGAGCCGCGGATCGAAAAACTGACAAGCGATGACCCCGTGGCACGAGGTCATCAGTGGGGGGGGGGGGGATTATATCCCCCCATCTCCCTGGATACCTATAAATTTTCGAAAAAATAGGAAAAAATAAAAAAAAACGTAAAAAATTGTTCGGAAAGTTAATAATCGTATTATAAAACGAAATAAATAACAAATTATGAAAAAAAGTTAGAAACGGGGTTTTCGGCGAAAAAAAGCGAAGGAGTTCAGATACGAGGACGGGGATGGCAAGTGAGAAAGAAAATGCTTTATGAAATAATATACAAGGAAATAATAAACAAAAAGTTGGGAAAAAATTGAACCAAACGTAAAAAAATGTTAGTTAATAAAAGTATTATAAAAGGAAAGAAAAAAAATAAAAAAACGTAAAAGATTGTTCGGAAAGTTAATAAGTGTTATAAAACCAAATAATAAAAAAAAAAAATTAAAAGAAAAAAAATTGTTCGGAAAGTTTATAAGTATTATACAACGAAATCTAAAAATAATAATACAAAAAAAGTTAGGAAAACGTGGTTTTCGGCGAATAAAAAGTTAAAAAAAAAACAAAAAAAACTAAAAAAGTGTCGACACGAAGTGCAAAAGTTGCGAAAAAAGCTTTAAAAAAACTCAATTCCAAATATCTCTTTCAGAAGTTTCACTTCAGTTGTGTGCTTAAAAAGGTGAGGCACATAATTCCTTTTTAACGATATTGACGACATTTGTTTTAAAATATAGATATTCAAAAATTGTACTTTGTATCAAAATTGCAAATTAAAAAAATAAAAATTAAGACCCACCATAATTCTTTTTAGTGGTAACATTGTTTTCAAAATTTCTGGAATAAATAAATAGTTTCCGAGATATAGCCGGTGGCCACCCTTACTGAATCATATTTTATAATATTAAAGTGTAACTATATGTAATTAAAATAATCTTTTGTGTTTTTTAAGTGAATTCTGTTTTCGTAAAAAAACAAAATCATATGTGAACCCTAGTCTGAACCATTAAATTTTTTTATTTAGTTATACTTTCGTATAACAAGGGATGCAAAAAACCTTGCTAGCACCCGGGCGATCTTAGGCGCGGCCCCTAAAATAGGTTGGCAAAATTGCTTACGAAAGTGTAAAAAAATACATTTTGACACTGGCACAGAAATGTCCTTGACCTTGCGGCCAATTTAAATGCTCCCGTTCTTTACTCTTTCAAGTAAATCCAAAAAGTCTTTAAACAAATTCAAATCATATATAGAAATGCCTCAAAAATATATTATTCTCACCGAAAACTATCTGGGCCTAAGATTTAATACTTCTTTATCGATATTAGAAAAATGTATGCTTTGGACTTTCTGACAATATACACATTTATGTTCCAGCTATTTGTGTGTCTTGACTGGTTTTATTGGTTTTCGGGTCTGATAAACATAATATTTCGATATCGGAGAAAACTGAAGAATGAATAAGTATGCCTTTTATATTACTGTGCAAATATTGTTTAAAAGCAGAAAGTTACATTAAGTTTAGGCGTGAGACAGTTCATAGATTCGTCATTTAAATTTCAGTTTTCAATCAATGAACAACCCCGAGTTTATGTTATAATCATAAGATTTTATTCTGGTTGTTTAGGAAAACTCAAAAGTAATTGAATGTCATCAGTCATCACCATCAGAAGAAAGCTTGTCGCAAATTAATCAACTCTTTGAACTGCTTACAATTAGTTTTTATTTTCGAAATTTAAATAAAGAAATTCTGCCTTTACCTTGATAATTATTCGTCCACCCTGGCACAAAACACACATTGTATATACCTGTCTTCAAAGAATACTTATATTAAAAGCTGAAATAACATAAGTTTTTACGAAATGCCAATGTTATTATTGTCAGTATCTCGACGTCTAGCCGCGATATAATTTGCACACTGTCAAGGGTTACTTATTCTTACTTTCGACGAAAACATTATAGATTTGGTTAAAGATTAGTTATATAAAGATTCCAGGGAATTCCAACGATTTCCAAGACATTCCAGTGATTTGCAAGGAATAGGTGTATATTTACCATACGATAACAATCTGGATAAGAATTTTTAAAGAATACAACTTAAGAAACTTTGTTAAAATACTACATTATTATTAAAATGACAAAACAATCCTACCTGCTTGACGCAGCATAAAAACTGGTCACCTGATACCCGAAGCTAGCATAGTACGCATGTTCCATAATCGCCATCACTTGAATGGTATTGTATCCTTGCTTGACAATGCGAGGTAGTACATTATCAGTGAAGTTATCATAGGTACCCACTGCCGTTTCATGCGTAGCTATCCCCACATGGCACTCATAAATACGGACACTTTTTGGTCTCGGTGGATTCTTGTGTTTAAAAACATAGCGCTAAAATTTGGAGAAAACATTTTATGCACAATTAAAATATCTGAGGTACATACCTAAATTAAATTCTAAAATTACCTTTGACAGCGTAATTAACATTGCATTATATGTCCAGCATAACAATCCAGTAATCTGGACATGTCAATCATTCAGACAACGTACTTTTGGTCTATTTAATTCGGAATTATCGAAAGTAGCGCATCGGATGAAGGCAAAATAAACAAAGGCATTGTAGGTTCAGAATGCTTTCAGTTTGTTTTATCACTGATTGCAGAGGTACCCTAATATTACTTCACATACAGTTCAAATCAGCAATGTTAAGCTGCCTTCCAGAAAATGTGTTCAATGTAATTCGAACGAAAAGTGTAAAATTACAGTTTATGTGGCAAGAACCGTAATTAACATTGCATTATTTACGATTAAAAATTATGTTCAGCATAACAATCCAGTAATCTGGACATATCGATCATTCAGACAATGTGCTTTTTGTCTATTTAATCCAAATATTATCGAAAGTAGTATATCGGATGAAGGCAAAGTAAACAAAGGCGTTTTTGAAGGTTCAGAATGATTTTAGTTTGTTTTTATCACTGATTGCAAAAGTACACGGATATTACTTCACATTCAGTTAAAATCACTAATGTTATAAGATGCCTCCGAGGAAATATGCTTAATGTAATTCGAAGGAAAAATTTAAAATAGCAGTTTAAGCCTGGAGTACAGAATTTCGTTCCCGACATAAATAACTGATAAAAAATCCACTAAATATGTTGTCCCTTGTCTACAATGCTTCGTATCTTACCAGTCTATGAATCAAAACTTCATACAAGATATAAACGTTGCTTACAGAAAAAAAAAACCATTAAGCTACATAATATCACAAGAAATTGTAGACAAAATAACATTTCTAAAGCAATTATTTAGCTTAATGGATGCTGTAGCTATTTACCTAGTTTCGAAAACGATAACTAAAAAATGTACTAAGAAGCTGGTCTGCCGTATCGTATCAATTACTTGAAGATATCGACGAAGAGGCAGGCTGATCTTCGACGCTCACTCCTTCCTCCACTACATTATGATTTTAGCAAAATGGTTCATAAAATGGTGTGAAGAAAATAATATTAAAATGTAATATTAAATAAAAATAAAGAGGCAACCAAAGATCTTCGTGTGTGACTCGTTTTTACTTAAATAAATCCTTGTTTTAGGTTAATATTATTTGCATTTCAGTAAATTGTAACAAAACTCATGCCTTGTTTTAACTAGATACATTTTTTTTTTCAATTAGTAGTAGTATTAGTAGTTGAGGGTAGGCCAAATGGTGCTGCTAGGCCCGGAGGACCCTTGCAGCATATCTCAGATCTGCTCTGAACCACCAGCCCCACCTCCAGGCCACTCTAGTCTTCCTAACCTCCTGATGAAGGTAAGGATCTCTCTCCATGGTAGGTATATCGTCTTGCAGATGTGCTGCAAAGGCAGTACAGGTAATCGAGGGGGTTTCATCCGCTTCCCCGTATCCCTGACAGGCTGCACTCTCTTTTTGGCCCATCAGGCTCGTGTGTTTTCTTAGAACGGCAGTGCCCTGTAATGACCGCCACTAGGGTACTCAGGGGCTGCCTATCTCTCGCCAGTTGCCATTCCATCCCTGTTTTATCAGGTTCAGCAATAAAATTCTTGGCTCTTTATTTCTTTGTAGGACCTTGTCAATTGTTGTGACCATCAAGATTGCCTACATTAATCACCAAAAATGCTCCCGCTCCGGAGAACTGTCGTGAGCATATGAACACCCTCTCTGGCAAACTTACTTCTCCACGTTCCCATTACCCCTTTGTCGGTATGGTGATTGCGTAGGCTCTCTTCAGTCTCAGTCTGTGGTCGGGTACTACGACCTGTCTGAGGACAAGTGAATCTCCCCGTCTGCTTTTAGGGGAATTCTTCCATGTCCAACTATTTCGCCTCTCGACCATATATTCTTGGAACCCGTCTAGGTTCCTTCTTCTTGTGAAAAATATTGTCTCTCTTTTGTCGGATTTATCAACAAACCGGCCTGCTCACACCATCTTTCTACTATTCTACAGACAACCTGCATTATTTTATGGACGACATTGATATTATCACCCGGGACAAGAACCAGCCCGTCGTTAGCGTAGGCCTGCTCAATGCGCATAGCCCGCGTCCGTTAGCCGCGCCAGAAGACCATCCATAATGAGGCGCCATAGATGCGGTGAGAGGTAGCTGCCTTGAGGGCATTCGCCAATGACCCCGTTGTTCAGAACACAGTCGCGCGCCTTCATGATATTTAGTTTAGCATCCTTTCCTATGAAGGTCCTGGAAAGGGTTGTAGATAGATACCTTATGGACGGGGCTTTGAATGCTACCCCGTTTCACGAGAATTCGCATGCCTACCGAAGAGGGCGCTCAACAGAGAATGCACTCTACGCGGTAGCGCAGAGGTTGGAAAAGACTCTTCAGAGGAGGTCAGTCTGGCACCGTTCTTTGATGTAAAGGGCGCTTTGACAAAGCTCTTTCCAGAACCATCTGCGATGTAGTCCAAGCCAAAAGGGTAGAGCTAGCGTTGGTCGTCTGGGTGAACCGTGCTCTGAAGGTACGAGGCATTAGTGCTGCTGTTGCCCTACTAACAACGTAGTCACCTCTACCCTGTTTAGAGATGAATGTGACTCTGGTAGATCGTCATGCCTTTGGAACATAATCCAGGGCCGAACTCGTTTTGAACAGGCACCGAATCCAAGGGGTTAGCGCATTCAAGTTCTTTTAGTAAGGCCGAGAATATTCCGTCAGGACCAACTACTTTGAAAGGGCTAAATTTTCTAATAGCCCATGCTATAGTCCCTTCAATTACGGCATTTGCTGTTACCCAGCCTAAGTCTGGGCGGCGCTACCGCCTCTTGATATGTGCATTCGTCGACTCCGGGAAGAGAACTTCAAGGAGGTGCCGAAGCGCCGCCTCGCTCGATGAAGTCCAAGTCCCGTTAGCTTTCGCAGATACCCTCTGCGTTCTTTCCTTTCCACTGCTAAGGATCTATTCTATCTCCTCACAGAAGGCTCTCCAGGAACTTCGCTTTTCTTTTGAAACTGCTTTTTCTAATAAACTAGTACCTACTTGATGGTATGAGCCTGATTTTTAAATGGTTCGATTTTTTCCTAATTAATTCAATTAATGAGAATGTACATTTGAAGGCTTATTTATGTTATTGATTACCATTACTTCAATGTCTACTTGGCCATAAATTTGTAAATAGAATGTTTTTTTTTTCTTTTATTAGTAGTACTGTTAATATTATCAAAGTATATATCCCCAGATTATCACAGTGTGAATTAAATTTCTAAACATAAAAAATTATATGCTCTTCATTATGAAAAATATAAAGAAAAAAATACCTGTTCCACTGGTGGGTTATAAAACAATTGTTTGAAAATTGTGCCTTCCTTTTTTGGTGGCTCCACCACATATGGTGCATATGGGGAAAGCCTATCCTCCTTGTGACCATGTTGAGTCAAGATAACAACCTACATAATAGAATTATTAATTAGATATTTTAGAATAGAATATTGTAAATGTAAGAGGAATATCAACTTCCTTAACTATTTAATAATTAGGCCTGAGATAGTAAGTATAAAATCATATTGTTTATTAATTTAACGTAAACATTGACTGCTTTTCAGTCCTATACTAGAGTGCCCAACGCGGTAAAAGCCTTCTATAAATGATTTTTGTGGGCCCCTCGGGGTTACAAGTTACAAGCTGAAATTTTCACAGAATGAAGGCTTTATTATATTAATTCAAAGTAATAAAGGTAATAAAAATTTAGAACGAGCAAAAGGGCAGTATACCTAAAAATCGAGATTATTATATGAACGTGTAGGATATTAAATTATGAATGTTTTCATATAAAATTCATCTACATTTTTGTACGAATTATATTTTTTATCAGTGCTTGAAATATGCAGATTACATTGGCCCTTACGGCAAAATAAATCAAAAAATTTAAATATGTATCTCCCTTCGAACCTGGGCAAAATCTGATTGAAATATACTCATTTTTGTATTCACCTCGCATTCTCTCCGAAATGAAGGTTCAAATCAAAAATTTTTATTCTTGCAAAAAGTTTGCCTTAAGTATTTAGAATACATAGGTGTATGAATACATTTTTTTTTCTCAAATGGTAATGGAAAAATAGAATTAAATGTAAAAAAGTAATTTTCTTCTAGCCGCGACCGTTCGATCTCGCGCTTCCCGAGTACTCTCGTATCTCACTTTTCTCCATAGCTTCCTCTCTCTCGCGCCTATTGTACAATACAATAAGTGCTTTTACACCATTACGGGTTAGAATACTAATAATAATAATAGCTATTATTAATTGAATAAAGTCAATGAAGACATTTTAGATTATCCTTAAATTTATTTTTCCTATACGCTGCTAGGTAATAAAGAAGTAGAAAAAAATCATATACTTAATGCAACTGCTATTAAAAAAAAGACTAGCTTTTATTCAGAATAGAAAAACTCAAAATGTAAAAAAATCTTTATAACAAAATCTATTTATCTTCAGTGTCTGTATCTTCTTCAGGAATAGACACAAGGCCTTCAATATTCCCTTCCAGTTTTTTTTGCATGATCCTATGCAACCTATTTAATTTCTTCTACGTGTACAAGCTTTGCTTTCATACAATCTAATAAAAAATTATTTGATTAAGTTTTATTATGTACCGATTTAATCTAATAATAAGTTACCTTTTTTACATCCAAAACAGTGGAATTTATTTATCCACTCTGTTTTTAGTTAAAAAAAAACAGTTAACGAACTTTTTATCTGAACGAGCACTCTCATAAAACGAATTTCAAGTTCGCAACTATAGTGGGGGATTTACCAATATTTTTGATAAGAAAACAAATTGCGAACCAATTGCCAACAAATTACTATCCTCTATAGTCACGAAGAAGCTGATACTAGGATTTTGTTGCATATACTCTCTGCTAAACATTGTATGTATTATTTGACACATAATGGACTCCAATGACACTGATGTACTTGTACCTCTGGTACATTTTAAAAATATATATTTCTAGAGAATTTGGGTAAAATGTGGAAGAAGGAAATTCGGTGCGATATGTGGCCGTTCATGACATCAACCTAGAAGAAAAACTTGCAAAAAAATTACCTGCATTTCATACTCTAACGGGTTGTCATACAACCAGCCAGTTTTCAGGATTAGGAAAAATAAAATGTTGAAAAAATTATCTAAATTATTCCGATTATTTAAACGGTATTGGGTCCAGGAATTTTCAGATGGCATGTTCAATAACAGAGAAATTTATCATAAAATTATTTCAACAAATCCAAACATTTCGTCTATTAATATTTTCAGGACAATATTGGCCTCTTCATCGCTAATTGAAAAAACTAGCCCCTACAAAAAAAAAGTTTAAAATTTCACAGTCTGAGTCACCTAGATTTTCCTTGGCTCGACGTCTGCTTTGCCACTGACGACCCGTCAGACTGCTGCGAAGAGATCATGCAAGTAATCTCCTCAGGAATGGAAGCATACATCCCAAATTCCATCAAGTTACCATCAAAAGGAAAGCCCTGGTTCGACAAAAGATGCGAAAGAGCTGTAGGAAGGAAACAGCAAGCCTATAAGTACTGGCAGCAAAATCAGACCGCTGAAAATCGCAATTATTTTATCGAAGCGAGAAACGAGTGCAAGCGTGTGATCGACGAACCTAAGGACAAACACAATCAAAGGATCAGGAATAAACTTTTGCAATGCCCCAGTGGCTCCAGGAATTTCTGGTCGGTAGCAAAGGCAGTAAGTAACAACTTTACAAAAACGTCTCTCCCACCTTTGACGGACGAACGTGGCATCACGGCGACTACAGCGAAGGAAAAAGCAAACATGCTCGCCAAAATGTTTTCATCGCACTCTACCTTAGACGTGCCCCAAGGCAAGACTCTCCCCACTATACCGAACATCAACACTACCATGGCAGAAGTCAAGTTTTCTCACCGTGATATTCGCAAAATCCTTAAAGAACTAGATACGCAAAAGGCATCAGGACCGGACGGAATACCTGCCATCGTGCTAAAGAACTGCGCCAACGAACTAACACCCGTTTTTTTCAGGCTTTTTTCTCTTTCTTACAGAAAAGAGATTTACCCATCCTCTTGGAAAGTCGCTCGAGTGCAACCTGTTCCAAAAAAAGGCAAGAAAACCACGCCCTCAAACTATCGCCCAATTGCCTTGCTTCCAATAATCTCCAAAGTCATGGAACGTGTAGTCAACCAGCAACTACTCAAGTACCTCGATAACAACAGAATAATCAGCGATAATCAATACGGCTTTCGCAAAGAGAGATCGACAGGAGATATATTGGCCTATGTCACTCATATATGGAGTAGGGCAATTGAAAACTACGGAGAGTCTCGAGCGATTGCGTTGGATATTTCAAAGGCATTCGACAGAGTTTGGCATGACGGACTGCTCAACAAACTGCCGTCCTTGGGACTTCCCGCCTCTCTCTGCAGCTGGCTGGCCAGTTTCCTTAAGAACCGATCCCTACACGTTGCAGTCGATGGACACATCTCGGACACATTCACCATCAACGCGGGCGTGCCTCAGGGCGCAATACTTTCACCAACTCTGTTCCTCATCTATATTAATGACCTGCTGATCGAAACGAATAATCCTGTTTACAGTTTTGCAGATGACAGTACCCTTGTCTCCCACTTTAGATCAGAAAAACCCTTACCAGCGACTGAGACTCATCACCGCAGACAGGAGCAGATTACAGCAATTAATCAAGACCTGGAGAAAGTTCAAACTTGGGGCGACCGAAATTTGGTCCAGTTCAATGCAGCAAAGACCCAAGCAGCAACGTTTACTAAGAGGGCCAATACAGCGGGCCCTGACATCATTATGGCAGGATCGACCATTCCTTGATCCTCGTCAATCGGGCTGTTGGGTGTCTCGGTCAACAGCAATATGTCATGGCATGACCATGTTGCTAACATCGCAAAATCAGCCTCCCAGAAGCTTGGTGCGCTATTTCGCAACAAAAAACTCTATACACCGCAGCAGTTGCTCTTGCTGTACAAAGCGCAAATAAGGTCGTGCTTAGAATATTGCTCACATATCTGGGGTGCCGCACCAAAGCATACCCTAAAGCTGCTGGATTCCATTCATTCATGTGCGTCTCGTCGGCGATCCGGAGTTGACCCGGAATCTGGATAGGCTGGAACATCGCAGACATGTGGCCGAGATGTCTCTGTTTTACAGATACTTTCACGGCAGATGTTCCCAGGATTTGGCCCGCATAATCCCGCCCCTGGCAACTCCTTACTTATTGTATTGTACAATAGGCGCGAGAGAGAGGAAGCCATGGAGAAAAGTGAGATACGAGAGTACTCGGGAAACGCGAGATGTTCTCATGCACCTATGTATTCTAAGTACTTAAGGCAAACTTTTTGCAAGAATAAAATTTTTTGATTTGAGCCTTCATTTCGGAGAGAATGCGAGGTGAATAGAAAAATGAGTATATTTCAATCAGATTTTGTCCAGGTTGGAAGGGAGATATCTCAATTTTTTTATTTATTTTGCCGGAAGGGCCAATGTAATCTACATATTTCAAGCAATGATAAAAAATATAATTTGTACAAAAATGTAGATGAATTTTATATGAAACCATTCATAAATTAATATCCTACACGTTCATATAATAATCTCGATTTTTAGGTATACTGCCCTTTTGCCTGTTATGATTTTTTATTACCTTCGGATTTTGAATTAATATAATAAAACCTTCATTCTGTCAAAATTTCAGCTTGTAACCCCGAGGTGCTCACACAAGTCAACATAAGTTATAAGTAGCACTCTACTACTAATGAAAACAGTGTAGAAACTATGGCATTTTGATAAATGCTGGATATATGATATGGGTTTTCGGGACCAACAACCAGATATCAGATAGTTTACTATTAGTTGATTACAGATTACTTCTAATGTGGGATGAGTTGTTCAACGTTTACAAACTCTTGGACAATTTTTCCGTTTCCGCTGAAAGTTAGATATCTAACTTAACTTTTAGTTATTAAATTTGAAAAACGATGAAAAAGTACTTCGTGTTAGTTCCATTACATTTGCACAAAATTTAATTAAAAACAAATTTATAACGCAGTTCGGACAAACGGGACATCACTTATATGATAAAACTAATAAATAAAAACCGAAAACCAAGAATAGGCTGTATTGCTCTTGCCGCTTGCCGAAAATAATAACGAATGTACCTAACCTAAAATATCAATCAACTGATCAGGTGTACTCACCACCTCGAAGGCAGGGTTAGTGAGATTACAACATATAGGATAGAGTCAATCTAGTTACTTTCTGAATGTATCATTCCGATTACAGATCAGTTTGAGAACCATGGGATTAGTAGAAGTGTAGAAGTGTTGATTATGTTGTAAACAAGTTTGTTGAATTGCATATTGAATTGTCTGCCGTAGAAATTGTTGATTTTAATTGTGTTATGTATAGATATTTTTGTGAATTTTTCTGATACTGAGATTTCATACAAAGGTCTTTAATCTTTGTATTTCGGATCACTTTGTTATTAGCATTTTTCTTAACATAGAGAGTGGCCCCGTGACAGAACTGCGTGCACACAGGCCCATAACAGCAAAGGGGACAAATTAAATGTATATATCTTTGGAGTCTCAGGATTGGAGTTTTATTAGCGAGTGGAATGAGTGCGGTGTGAATAGACTTTGCAATGAATTTTTTGAAAGAATCGAATCGGGTATGAAAGTAGCATTACCTGTTAATAAAAAAGTATGTAAACCATCTCAAGTAAACATAGCCTGGTTCATTGAAAACATAAGACGCATGAGGGAGACTTTAAGACTTTTGAATGAGTATTATGTCAATAGGCTATCACTAGCTTTAAGACAAATATTTAAAAAAAAAGTATAAACAAAGAATAGTAACAGCAAAAAAGGAAGCCTATTCTGGCTATATTTTAAATTAAAATAATGTTATAAAAATATCATGGGAGGTAATAAACCAGGTTAGGGGTGTTACAAGAGTTAGTGAGCGAGAAGTGGAATTAAGTGCGGACGAGTTCAATGAGTTCTTCACAAATATAGCACAGGAATTATTATCATCCATTCCTGAGGCAAATGGTAATTATGCAGATATCAAGAAAGGCTCAGTTGGGGGAAACCTGACTTCTCTTTCCAAGAAGTGGGGTTTACTTACGTAAGGAGTGCGATGGACACTCTCAAGAGTAAAGCCAGTAAAGATATTTATCAAATGAATGTTCCTTTATTAAAAAAATGGAAAAGTCAGTTGATCTCACCCTTATCAAAACTTTTTAATCTTAGTATCAGGGAGGGAGTATTTCCAGACTGTCTAAAAGGCCTATATCTTTGGTTCCTGTCCTGTCTAAGGTCTCTGAACACATCTTAAATGAACAACTGTGTAATTTCTTTGAAGCGAGTGACTTGTTCGCCCATATGCAATTTGGTTTTAGTGCAAAACGATCCACTACTCAAGCATTAGTGGACCTGCTGGAGTTCATTTCGGACACACTCTCGAAGGCGTTCGATGTATGTCTCATACGATATTGTTGAGGAAGTGAAAATATTATGGTGTACAGCCAAATAGTATACAACTGTTGGAAAGCTATTTGGTACATAGAAAACAGCAAACATTTTTTAGAGGACAATTCTCTAGAGAATCCTATTTGGATCACGGAGTACCGCAAGGTTCAATACTTGGACCCCTTCTCTTCCTTATTTACATCACCGACATCTGTGAAGCTACCTCTAACTCAAGATTCTGGTTGTTTGCTGACGACACAACGTTGGCAAATTCAGGTAAAAGTCTGGAAGAGTTGGTGCATGTGGTGGATGGGGAGGTGTCTGAGTTGAGGGAATGGTTTAGGGCGAATAGGTTAACACTGAATGAGGGAAAAACCATAAATATTACTTTTGGTTTGCGATATATTCCGGATAACACGGAGGTGGCCACATTTTTGGGAGTGTGTCTTGATCCTCAACTCACTTTCGAGAGGCACACTGATGCTATGGCAGCAAAATTAGCCAGACATTTATTTGTGCTTAAAAATTTATTTAAGATCCTTCCGTTTCCCGTGTTAATGCAGGCCTTTCATTCAATTTTCCAGGTAAACTGTGTGTATGCCGTTTTGGCATGGGGACACTCGGCTTACGCTAAGCGTATATTTTCTCTTCAGAGAAAAACAGTGCGCATTGTTGCTGGGTTGGGGTTCCGTGAGGACGTCAGGGAAAATTTCATTCGATTCCGTATTCTAACTATACCTTGTAGATATATCCTTAAATGTCTTGTGTATGCTCACAGCAACAGAAATAGGTATACCCTAAATAACTTTTACCATCAGTATCCAACAAGAGACGGAAACAATGTTAGAGTTGGTTACCTGAGACTGGGCAGATCTCGTATCTCAGTTAAATATTATGCGCCAGTATTTTATAATAAAATCCCTGACAATGTAAGAATCTTACCTTTATTACAGTTTAAACAAAAAACTAAACAGTATCTAATAAACAATGCTTTTTATAATTTTCAAGAATTTTTGAATAGTGATTTTTAATCTGTGTGATATTATCTTGGTGTCAGCAAATTTGTTAAATAGTGATATTTTTTTTTCTTTTAAATTTGTGTATACTGTTTTAGTGTCTGCAAATTTGTATATTTTGCTAGATTTTATTTTCTAACCTGTTAAGGTACCTTCGGACGTAAGGAATGATGCTGTACTTGTATTAGATACTTGACTAAATATTTGATTTGATTTGATTAGTAATCCGATCAATCTGATCCATCGAATCACAGTTTCCGAAAACCCTTAATGATAATAAATATGCAGGAAAGCTGTTTCATTTATATAATCAAATAATGCAGATGCACGAAGTTACTCCAAATAAACAAATATTATTTACCTTAACTTCAGAAAGATGAGCAATAGGGGGGTCTCCATTTGGCTTTGCTGGGATTACCAGTTCCCATTTTCCATATTCAAGCTTAGAATAAGGGTGACTAGATCGGTTCCATTCGTCTTAAAATAAAATTAAAACTAACAATACTTAAAAAGCATATAGCACAATTTTTTAAATATATTTGTTCTTAGTTGTGATTCTACTTGATTAAACATTCGGAACAAAATATAATTCCTCAGCAGATCTTGCTAACGACGCGAAGTCTCAAACCCATAGATCCAGTATATGTTAGTAGGACATATTTAAGCAAATATTAATTATTATTTTGAATTATTGACAATATTAATCAAATCATGACCTTATTTAAAGAACTAAAAATATTTCTTAACATTTTATACTTAAAACTAATTTTTTTTTCAGCGAGAAATATAAATGAATTTTGAATATCTTATTAACGCAATATTTCAAATACCCCTTACAATTATGGCAATGCCTACGATTTACCGTTATAATAAATACTGGGCTCTCAGTGAAAAGTCGAGCATTTTTGCTATGATTTAATATTGTAAAATTGTATGACATATCTACGATTTCTAATAGAACTCAAGAGACATTTATGCAACATTTAGAAATATTTAAGGTAGCCAAAGCTAGTAAAAAAAGATAGGTAAAATGAAATAAATGAGAAAACAAAAAAAAACTAACAATAGGCATAAAACATAGGCAATAACGTAGACAAAATATGACACAGTACTTACAGCACATTTGATACAAAATTCTAAACAAGCCCAGATGCACACAACAGTTTCCAAAAAAGTAAAAGCCCGAAAAAAGCAAATGCAGCCTTACTTATCAGTTAAATGTTTAACTTATGCATCCTCAAAGAATTCTACAGTAAAATAATAGGCCTTCGCAATCATCAGCTTCTTCGTCTGTCGTTTAATTATTTTAGAAGATTCTGAGTTTTTAATATCAAGGGAAGGTGGTTAAAGATATTAACACTCTCATAAAAGACTGACTTTCTTATTAAAGTAGAAGTAGGTTGGAGAAGACATATCCCTGCTTGGATACCGGGAATTCCTCACCATGAAACTCAACTGGTACTTAAAAACGATGTAACCACCCTCAAGAATATATAAATATGGGATAATCAATATCTTCTCGCGAACAAATGTACGAGATAGTCCCTTTTCGGATAATAAACAGCATTTGAAGCATGTAGTTGTTTGCATTTCCCTAGAAAGCAATACCATGGGGATTGAAAGAGTGAACTATAAATAATAAACACACGTAACAATTCTTGGATCAAGCTCTTGTACACTTATCCTAACAGTAAAACAACCAGATGACAGCTTATTGGCAAGAACATTTGTATGTGTGTGGAACTTGAGCTATGAAAAATCAGGTTTATTTTCAAGTTAAGTATTACATATAAATTTATCCACAAAACTACAACCAGCTTTGTTTTTGTGGGATTCAATATTTATAGGTTAGAGTCGCATCAAGATTTCACTCTCTGGAGATCCTCCAAAATGATCTTGCGGAGGGAGACTGTATGGTATTCCCCAATTATTGTAATTAGACCCTATGGAAACCCACTGTCGTCAACCAAGCAGGAACTATAAAAACAAGGATAAAGAAACTCTCCTAAACCATAGCAGCATTTTCATGGCTAACACAGTCAAAAGCGTTCGATAAGTCACAAAGAATTGCCGCCAAAACTCCCGCATCATTGATATGTGAATAAAAATCTTGCATTAGATGGTGTATAGCATCGTTGGTACTGGTGTTCTCACAAAAGTCAACCTGACACTTAAGAGGGATGCCTGAAGATTTCCTTCCTCATGGATAGGAATAACTTTTGCCGTACTTGGACATGAAGGAAAAAATCCAGTCTCCCACGCCCCGTTAACTGCCTTCACTAGAACCAACAATACAAAATCCAGCAAGTTGCGGAAAGACCATCCTCTCCTGAATTGTTTTTATATTTTATCGAGGATATAGCGCTCTTTATTTCTGCTAGATCGGCTGGGAAGAATAAAAATGAGTTTGAAATATTTATATTTGACAGTTCTTGATTGGACCTACCAAAGGCACAAGGTGCTGAAAGTATCCGCCACACTGTAATAAAAACTATTGCGTGCATCTGGAGAAGTAACAGGGCGAAGAGCGTTTCTTTGACGTATGTCGTTCCAGCATTCTTTTTGTGACTTTTGGCAGTTTTTCAGGCGATTAGAAAAATAATGCTCTTTGGACAGTTCTATTGAGCGACGAACTATTGAGCCATATTTGGCAAAATAATCATTGACGTTTGGAGATAATGTACATTTTCTAATAATATCAAAGCAACTTTATTTCTTAGAAATTCGACAAAAAACTAAATGATGTCTAATTTTATGGCGTTTTCTAACACGTTCTGCGATTTTATGGCAACTGAGAGGCCAGTAAATTAGAATAAACATGAGTAAGTAAATGAAAATTAAATTAATGTACTCATCCCTTCTCAAAAAAAAAAAAAAAAGATAATGGTGGTCATTAACATATTTAAAATCTTATATTGTTTCACTGAAAATATTGTTTTACAAGATACGATTATTAATTTTCTAATTTTTACTTTTCCCCCTCTGCAAAGATGGTGCCCCTCCATAGAAATAAACATATTTAAAACATATTTAAAAGAGTCTGCCCTCAAAAATCCTCAGGAACCAACAAAAGTCTTGATGTGGTATAAAGTTTAATAGGCTGCGAGCGACTACTTTGAACTCTGATTTGTCACAAATTAATCAGTGTTTTGAATATCACACATCTATAAATGCCATACTGAAATTGACACATTCCAGGCACTGATACATTTAGCGACCGATTAAAGTGACTACTTCTCCTTAATAATGCGATATAAGTATATATGTATAAATAATCTACTAACGTTAAGCTCCCCAATCTAAAATAAATGTTAAGAAAGGCTTACTAAAATCTCCGGCCAAAAAGACTCCCTGGGCACCAGGAGCCCACTCTCGGCAGATAATAGAGTTATCAGGCTGAACATGCATGCCATAATATTTATAGGCTTGAGTGAAATTATCCAGTCCACCACCAGTAGTTTCAATTTCATGGAGATAATCTTTGAATACTCCATAACTACAAAAAAATAATTAACCACTCACTACAAAAGGCATTTTTATATGCATAACAAAACATAAATACCTACATATGATTATAGTTTATACACTGTATGAAATACAAATATATGATAAAGCCAAAAGAATGAAAAAATTAAAAAATCATATGCTAAGCTAAAAATTATACGTGAAGCAAAACTTCTACTGCTACTGAGCATTGGATTCCAGCGGTAGTTGCAGCAAAATCTATCAATACAAACCATATCAGTCGTTGATAAACTTTTTAGGTGATATACATATGTATATAAAATATTTTCATATCATTATTCAAAATTTTATATTAACCAAGCAGGAATAGTCGCTGGCTTATATAATTAAAAACGTGTGTATTAATGCTATGAAAAACATTTTACTAACCATGATTTGCTTGGATAATTACGAATGTGATGAATGAATGCATGATCTTGGGGGAGTATTAGTACACTGCGACCTGTATAGATACATTGTATTCCCCTTCCTTGGTACTTACGTTGATGTCATTCTAAACCGGAGTACCTCATTCAGCTTCAGTGCTTTTCTGAGTTTTTAATATCAAGTTCTATGAATGGAAGTTCCTCCTGTTCGACGATGCAGCCCCGAAGCAGGCCATTTGCCTGTTCACTACCCCCTCGCACGCCGTGAGGTGTTCCGGGGTTTCTTCCCCCTCTTCCCATACCAACTGTCCTCAGGTGCCTTCTCAACCGGCAGTGGCCCGTAAGAAAGCCGGTGAGGATGCGAAGATTGTTCTTACTCAGTGTTAAAAGGTTTTTGATGTGTAAACATCTTACGCGGCGGTATGAGGGTAAATCTCGGGAAAATGGACGGAAGTGTGAAAGCGGATGTGACATCATAACCATGCGCAGTCTACTTCAGCGCTTCCCTGTAAAACGTGTTCTTAATAACGCCAGAACACAGGCAACCAATTCCAAATAAGTGGTTGTCTATATTCAGGCATCACGCGGCCTAAAGTGGCATTAGATTTTCATGTCGATATAGGATATATTTACACATCAGTGTCGCGAGTACTAGCAGACCTGATAAATTTTTTGATTTTCCTGGGCGAGGGGGCCTAGAAACATCGTTGATTGCCTTAACCCTGGAAGACGTTCCCATAGTTTGGTTCGCTCTTCTATCCTGAACTCTTCCTTGTAGGTGTGTATCCCTATGCCACAGAAGGGTTACGGTCCTAAAAGCGGAGTTTGTGCTTCTACTTTTGCCAATTTGTCTGCTTTTTTTCGTTGCCTTTTATCCCAGCGTGTCCTGGTATACATTAAAGGGATAGTTTGTTTTTGGCCTAGTTCGTTTAGCCTATTTAGACATTCCCATACCATCCTGGAGCTGATTTCTTGGTGATCTCAGCGCTTTGATGGCTACTTTCTGAGAAGATGACAGTTTCTTTTTTCCTATAGTTTCTGTCAAGGTTGAACTGCGCACATCTTCTTCCGCCTGTAATATGTCCGGGTGTTTCCCCATTGCTTCGCAAAATTTGGTTCCTGGCCCAAATACTTCGGCTCCGGTCCCCTGTTCAGTTCTTGGCCCATCTGTGTACCATTTTATGGCACTTTGCTGAAATGTGAGAATCTGTTCTTTTTCCATTCTTCTCTACTTCTTATCACGACCGTGAAGTATTTTTCAAATATTTTGACTATATCGTCCCTGGAGAGTGGTATATGCTTTGTCAGGGATGTCAATTCACTCCCTCTAGGCCATCCTTCCTCGCCCGCTCCCTCTCCTGTGATTCTAGTCATTGCTTGTCTAGCTGCTCCCGCTACCAAAAGGTGTAGAGGTGCGAGGCCCACAATTGCCTCGATTGGTGCTGTTGGACATGTTTTCATTGCGCCTGTTATTCTTATGCACACCAGGCGTTGTACTTTGTTGAAGGCTTATTTTATGCTCTGCTTTTCCCTTTCATTGAACCAGACTATCGACCTGTAAGCATTTTTACGTTCCCTATACCGTGTGTGCACCCGGTTGCAGACACAGTCTAGGAATCGTAATGCGCACCGAAGCACTCCGATCCCTATACCGTGGGCGCAACGCCAACTGTCATGTCTTTAGGGTCCAGCAAATTCGTTTCAAATGCTCTGGTGGTTCAGTAGTTAAAATGCTAGACCTCTAGTTCGGCGGCCCGGGTTCGATTCCCGTCGGTGTTTTTGTTTTTTTTTTTTTTAATATTATGTTTGTAAAGTTTTTTTTCTACATTTTGGGTATGCCTTGGGTTAGTTTTGGTTAGTTTTTGTTGGTTGCGCCCCCGTAGCGATTATCTACTCTCAGATATTTTTTTTGAGTATCAGTCACCTACTATTGTGTCTATTGTCTAGGGAACTTTTTTTCTTAATTTTGGGTTAGCCTTGGGTTAGTGTTGGTTAGCACTTGGTTAGTTCTTGTTGATTGAGCCCCCGTAGCGAGCGGAGGGCCATGCAAAGCCATAATAATGCGCACAAGTTGTACACACGGTATAGGGATTGGAGTGCTTACGTTTCCTAGACTGTGTCTGCAACCGGTTGCACACACGGTACACGGTATAGGGAACGTAAAAATGGGACCCGTAAAGTAGAGTGGGTCTTGCTATCATTGTGTACATACATCGCACGATTTTTGGAGGTTTTTCCTGTAAGGCTTCGGCACACCATGAGGGTCCTCGTAGCCTTGGTTACAACTCCTTCAATGTGTTTATTCCATTTGAGTTTGCAATCCAGTGGTATGCCTAAACTTCCAATGCCGGTGTAATAATGGTCCCGTGTATTTGGATAACTTTCATTCTAGGGAGTTCTCTCTTCGTAGAGAAGGATACTATGGTTGTTTTCGATGGGTTTATTTCCAGCCCCACTGTTTGGCACCATTCCTCCGTTGCTTTGAGTCCAGCTTGAATGAGTTCACATAGTGTACCCTCGAACTTTCCTCTTGCTGTGATGACAATATCATCAGCATACCCAACGCCCAACACAATGCAGGCCGAGGAGTATTTCCAGTAGTTCATATACCAGTAGATAATTATGAACGTGATCGAAATGCGAAACTGAGTTATTTTACATCTAGGTCATTGTATGCCTCTCGCTTAGAACAATTTTATCACAAGATTTGTGATTGGGATTGGTCTGCTTAGCCCACTAAGCATATGTAAATAAATAAATAAATAATCCTTTATTGCCAACCAAATCTTTTTTACAAGACACAGCAACGTCAAAAAGAAAACAGATGCTGTCCAATGCTGACTAATCTAAATCTAAATTACAATGGATGTTCAATAACAGGGACATTTTAAGTAAAATACATCTTTGTAAAAACAATTACAAGTTTGAAAATTATTAAAATTTTTGGTTTAAATGTTTGAAATAATCAAACGCCCAAAGCCAAAATCATATGGACTACAGACTACAGACATATTAAAATTGGTAAAAGTAGGTAATGTGTGTAAAAGATAAAATAAATTAAATTAAATTAAAATCAGTGTGTCCAAAAAAGTATGCAACATATGGGAAACTTCTTTATTATTGTTTTCACAGAAAATTTTATTCCGGATAAAAGTTGGTGCTTGCCCTAAAACAATAAATAAGTATTTCAAAATTTACGTACTGCTTTTAGTGCGGGAGCAAATTTCATTTTTCCGCAATCGCGTCAAGAGTAAAGTACCTTAACTTATAAAGATACAGCAAAATCTTATAAGGAAAAGTTCTTCCAAAGTAAAAAAATAATCTAAATATGAAATTTGAGTTACTTAAACGTTACGCCACTGGTGAATATTTTGTTCTTTTGTTATTAGTATACTTGCCAAGTAACTTCAAAATGTATTTAAGATAGAAATTAGTTACATAGTTGCATAATGTTGCAGTTTTTCCAGAAATAATAGCCAGTTTAGGTATCAGTGTGTTGCAAACACATTTATACCCTTTTGGTTCAATTTTTTTTTTTAATCAAAATCATGAATAGACCCAACTCTTTTCATTTCATGTAAAACAACTAATAATTTATTTATCTTTTGCACCCGATGAGTAAAATATGCCCAAGTATCCTAAAAAGCCATATAAAATATTTGGTCTTGAAGAGTAGGCCGTGCATTTGGAATAAAAACAAGTAAATATCAATAATTTTACTTCACTCTGACATATCCAATTGTATTTTGTAATTATTGTGCAACACACTGATACCTAAACTGGCTTTTATCTCTGGAAAAACTGAAACATTATGCAACTATGTAACTAATTTCTATCTTAAATAAATTTTGAAGTTACTTGGCAAGTATACTTATAACAAAAGAACAAAACATTCACCAGTAGCGTAACGTTTAAGAAAAAAATCGATTAAAAAAGAGAAATTAAAAGTTGATGTACTTAACTCAAATTTCATATTTAGGTTATTTTTTATTTTGGAAGAACTTTTCCTTATAAGATTTTGCTGTATCTTTATAAGTTAAGGTACTTTATCCTTGACGCGATTCCGGGAAATGACATTTGCTCCCGCACTAAAATCCGTACTTAAAATCTGAAATACTCATTTATTGTTCTAGGGCAAGTTCCAACTTTTATCAAGAATAAAATTTTCTGAGAAACCAATAATAAAGACGTTTCCCATATGTTGCATACATTTTTGGACACACTGTATACACTCATTATGTAAAAAGATGGTAACTTCCCTTTTAAATTTGTTTGGGCAAGCAATCTGTTGCAGGT
The DNA here is from genome assembly GCA_016904865.1 of Pissodes strobi. Taxonomy (NCBI): domain Eukaryota; kingdom Metazoa; phylum Arthropoda; class Insecta; order Coleoptera; family Curculionidae; genus Pissodes; species Pissodes strobi. The sequence continues at coordinate 149,862 of MU183411.1, read as the reverse complement.
TATTTAGTATATGCTTTTACCGCCCTATAGCCAGGACTTCTTTCAAAATAGGCGGAGGAGTGCGCAAGGATGCTAAGGCCCTGGTAACCACTGCCATGTCCTCGGCATAATGATCCACATTTGCCGGAAACAGGCTTAGCTGCTTCTTTACTAGAGTTACCAGAGATAGGAAGTAGAGTGAAGGTACTGTAAGGACACCAAATCTATAGAAAAATTATCTACACGATGTTCTAGGGGATAGCCCATATATACACCGGATTATCCGTTTTTGCGCTTTAAATTTTTTTACTGCTTGGCTAGGCGAGCCCCCAAAATAAAATGTGCATTTCAGTAATGTTATTATGACAAAATCTGAATCTGATCTGTCCCAAAACATAATAAATGAGAAAAAGTAAAGAATCATAATCATATTTTATTCATGTCAATATTACATAGTAATTTCCACATGTCAGTGAACAATGAATAATAATAGTAGTAATACAAAAATATTCCAAAACATTACGCGCCTGGCCCCAAATTGCCAACACAATACTACGAAATACTACGAATGCAAAATTCTTAATCTTCACGGGAAGAATATTAAAACATTTTATCGCCCAGTAACCAGGCAAAATATGTATGTATACATGATTTAAGAGTCTAAGAAATGAAAAGTCAAATTATAGTTCTATACAAAAAAAAAATAATTTTTAATAAGATAAATGTATGGGACACATTACCAATTGCTGTAAGAGAACAGCTTGCAAACTGAATTAAAAGTACTTAAGCTTAAAAAGTTCCTTCGCTGGGAGCATATTATAGTGAATGAAACCCTTGTAGGCTATTTTTAAAGTTTACTGTACTATAAAATCGTTTCTCTGTTGAAATGTACTGTAAAATATAATTGTTTTTCTGTCAATTTGTCTGCAATTCTGTGCCATTTCAGCTTATATATTTTAAATTTTTAGTTTAATTTTAAGTTTATAACTATCAATTATAGTTACTTTTCAAAAAGAATTTTTTTCCTGTTAAAGTATTATCGTTGACTGATAATACAGCCAACGGTATTATGTATGGTATCATTATTGTACTGACCCTATACCCACAGTGGTAATTTGTATTTTTTTAATAAAGGTCTAACGAACTAACTATATTGCATTTTTATTAAGCATTATAATTTAATAAGTTTGAAAATGGGTATACATTTGAAAATATGAAAAACATTTTAACATATATTCTAGGTGCTTTCCAAGTTTCAGTATTATTTAAGAAATTGAATAAGCCTGAGAATAAGCTGTACAAAAGTAGATGGGTGAATTCCATAAAATGGAATTTTTGATAACAATCCCCGAAACAACACGTTATTTTTAGCACAATATAATTTGACCTATGACATCATATACTATGCAACATTATACTGATAAAGATTTATGAAATCAAAGTACATTTTACAATAAATACTTCTAGACTGTTAGAACAACTTTTTGTGAATTCATATTTCCAAATTCTCTGAGATGAACCAAAGTAGTATATTATAGGAGGCTATCGCAAAGAAAACTTATTCAGACGGGGTGATAATTCGTTAAAGAATTACTTCCTGAACTGTAAAATGGCCAAATATTCAGTAAATTTAAAATAATGTTCTATCGCTTCGCCCTAATACATATTTGGCGTCCTTTCGAAGGTTGACAATTGAACAACATTGAACTTTATTGATGTTAACCAAGGATACTTACAAACTGGTAACTTAAAAATAACATACCTAATTCATTATGCAGTGCAGTGATTAAGCCTTTATTCAAGGAAGTCAAGGGAGGCGAAACGAATGATCCCACGAAATTTCGTCTAATTTCACTTCCACCTTCCACCCTGTCTAAGATTATCGAGTAACTTGTCAAGGAAAGAATAATGGCTTCTGTCGAATGGCATGGCATTTTCAGCGCATCTCGGTATGGTTTTTGGGAAGGTATGAGCACGCATGATGCAGTGTTTTGTTTCTAGAGAGGATGTATACATGGCAGTGTTCTGTCATTTTTCTGGCTTCTGACAGAATACTGCTGGGAAAGCTTTTTCATTACGGCTTAGGGGCATTCCACTTTGATGACGTGAACAGTTTCTTTCTGGCAAAAGGCAAATTGTGGGTTTGGGGAGCGGAGCGTCGGATGCTTGCGACATGATTTACGGGGTATCCCAGGGATCAGTGCTTCGCCTTTATGTCAAATGACAAAAAGGCTGCGGACCTAGAATCGTTAATTGGCTCATTTAATGTAAAGTACACTATCACGGACGCCACCAGAATCACCCCCAATACAGCAACATCTATAGATAATATTCTAACAAATTGTGATCACACATGGTCTTACACACGCATATCTCATGCATATCTCAGATCATACTTCCCAAAAAGTTACAGTTTTTATTGATATGATCACCCGACTGTTTGTTGAAAAAGATCTTTCAGGCAAATAAAAAAGAGTTTCTTGAAAAATTTATAATAAATAATTGGTCGTCGGTATATGCTCAAGAATCAAGTTCTGTAAATGAGCAGTGGGAGGATTTTATTAGTATGGTTCTAATACACTTTTATGAATCTTTCCCAATTAAGAAACACCCTGTTAAAAATTATAACAAAAGTAAATATAAACAGCATGTCCCTGAAGTACGTGAGTGTAAGACACAATTAGATAAGTTGTACATGCTAAAAAATGTAAAAAGTGATTATAAGAACTTGTATGCTGAAAAAAAGAGAGTATGATAAAATATTGTTGGAATGCACTAATAGAAATTACTATAACAAAATGGCAAAATCAGATAATAAAACAAAAACAACATGGGCAATTGTTAATGAAGTCACAGGGAAGAAAATAAACAAAAGTATGGGGTTAGAAGGTGACTAGAGAAATAGCAAATAAATTTAACGATTATATATCTGCAGCTGCTCCTACTTTATTAAACAATATAGAAGATATCCTCTTTGATACAAACACTGCATATTGCCCTAACAGCATGCCACTTAAATTAGTAAATGCCCAAGAAATATCTGATCTTGTCAAAAATATTAAAAATAAAAATAGTAGTGGACATAATGAGATTTCAAATACATTGTCAAAGTATATCATAGGAGCTATTATGAGACCTTTGGGATTTATTATAAACAACTCCCTAAGGGGTGGCATTTTTCCGGAACAATTAAAAACCGCCTTAATTGTTGTTCCTGTATTTAAGAAGGGCGATGAATCAAAAATTGAAAACTATACGCCAATTAGTTTACTGTCTTCTTTTTCAAAGCTATTTGAACGAATAATGTGTAATCGCATCATGAACCATATGTACGACAATAGTTTAATTGGTGCAAACCAACATGGCTATTTGAAGGGTAGGTCAACACAAACGGCAATCTTTCAGTTTTCATACTATATTATAAAATCTTTGGACAGTGATGTTTTGCCTTTGGGGCTTTTTCTCGACTTGTCTAAGGCCTATGATACTTTAAATTCTGATATACTAATAAAAAAAAAACTAGAACTGTATGGAATCCAGGGAGTGTCATTAAAATGGATATTATCTAATCTTTCATCTAGGAAACAGCAAGTAATTGTAGGAAAGGGGAATAAAAGAGCTGCATTTGAAGTGGCTGAAATAACACTAGGTGTACCACAGGAAAGTGTGATAGGACCTATTCTATTTCTTATCTATACTAATGATATTAGCGACATATGCAGTGAGAACTGCAAAAATACTAACTATGCAGATAACACAATTATCTTAGTTACAGCTCTACACCAACTATGATTGAGTCCGCCAAAGATGCATTGGAAAGGGCCTATGAGTGGTTTGAAAAAAATAAACTAGTATTGAATAGCGATAAAATAAATATGACTTTATTTAAAACAAATCGTTCAGAAGTTGACCAACCGCAATATCTAAACATTAGGGAGGTGGATTTAAAATTTTCAAATCGTATTAAGTTTTTAGGAATTATGATAGATGACCAACTCTGTTATGATAAACACATTGATTACCTATTGGCCATGATTAACAGAAGTTGTTATTCTCTAAGAATATTGGCTAAATATGTTGATTACTACACTAAAAAAACTGTGTACTTTTCTAATGTTGAATCACATATTAGGTATGGAATCATATTGTACAGGAATTGCAGAGATATAGATAGAATTTTTATAAGTCAAAAGAGAGCATTGAGAATTGTTTTTAACCTGCCTTTGCGAGAATCATGCAGAGGAAGATTTAGAGAAAATAATATATTGACTGTAGCTGCAATTTATATGCAAGAGTGTATAATATTCTTCTCTAAGTTCATAGTTCATATATTTTACGTAAAAAAACTTACAATAGTTTTATAACATTGTCAATAGATTAATATACATACATGTAAGGAAACAAGTTTACAGAACACAATATTAAAATACTTCACTTATACACAGATACAAAATATACACATTAAAAAGTTTAAAAATCCAGCTCTGCGACCTGATAGCTCATGAATTCCTCAATTGAATAAAAGCATTTTTCTATAAGAAATTGTTTTATTTTATGCTTAAAAGAAATTAGAGGAATATTTCTAATATTATGTGGCAACTTGTTAAAAAATGTAGGAGCATAATGGCGTGTTGCATTCCAGGAGGTTTTTAAGCGCAAAAAATCAACTTGTATATTAAGGCATTGGCGTGTATTGTGGTCATGGGTCTCTTGTGCTGAGGTATAGCCAGAGAGGTTCTTTCGAAGATTCAGGAGAGCCTCAAGGATGTATTGTGCTGGAAGTGTCAAGATCTTTAGACTTTTGAAGAAAGGTTTAGCATTATCGCGGAATTTAATTCCAGCTATTATCCTGATTTCTCTTCTCTGCAGGCCAAAGACACGAGAGGCATGCGCCGAATGTCCCCAGGCCAGTAACCCATACACGCATACAGAATGGAAAAGTCCGTAATATGCCATTTTTAATGTTTCCATGTCAACGATTTTTGAAATATTACTAAGAATGTATGTTGCTGAGCATAGTTTTTTTGATATAATGTCAACAAGGCTTTCAAAGGTCAACTTTGCATCCAGAGTTACTCCCAAGAATTTGATTTTTTCAGGGTTTTCTGGGATGTTTTTTTTTATAGAGAACATCATGGTTTCAGTTTTATTTAAGTTAACATTTAAAAAATTTGAAAGAAACCAATCAGTAGCACTCTCAGTATGCCGGGCCATCTCAATTCTTGCTTCTTCCACAGATTTAGATTTTATAGCCATTTTATGCCATAAAAAAAAATAGAAAAGTTGTTATCGTCAGCGAAGTCTACAATCTTGCATGATGGCAGGGCACTCGCAAAATCATTGACGTAGATTAGGAATAGCAAAGGTCCCAAAATTGATCCCTGGGCAACACCAGGCCGCATAACCCTCTCCTCAGACCGTTCACCATTTATTTCCGTGATCTGTCTGCGATTCGAATGGTACCCACACAAGAGCCTTAGACTAAGGACATCCAATCGATAGTATCTAAGTTTTTCGTAAAGGATATCGTGCGATACGCAGTCGAAGGCCTTGGAGAGGTCGCTGAAGGTTAAAGCTACAATCTGTCCCTCTTCAAAGCCCTCAACTATGAAGTCACAAAGGCCAACTATTGCTCCGGTGGTGGATTTGTATTTCTTAAAGAATAGATCTCTCTTTGTTAGTTGTGAACCACAAAGTACCTACACCACGCGAACTAGACATTTAATCTATCCACAGCACCGACTGAAAATGTTTGAAAATGGGGCATTTTATTCATGTATAAAATTATATAATAGTATACCCGATGAACTAAAAATTATTAATAGCTTAAGACTTCTTAAGAAATCATTGTTCAAATTCTTATCAAACATTGAGCCATACAGCCTTAATGAATACTATAATTATGTGGGTATCTGGTAGGTAGAATGACCATGGATCTCTCTTTTTTTGTGACACTACTTCATTTTATGTAACATAATATTGAAATAAAGATTATTTATTATTATTATTATTATTATTATTATTATTATTATTATTTATTTCACAACGCGCCTCTGGATTTTTTCCAAATTATTAGAATGAACTTTGTAAGCTTGGTACTAAACAAGAGAACCATATTCCAAGTTGGAACGAACAAAGGCGTTAAAATATATAATACGCGAATTTACATCAGTAAAACCTCTTGAATTCCTCATAATAAACCCCATGATTTTATAAGAACTCTTTATTACCTCATTAATGTGATCGATAAAGAACAATTGTACATCAAAAGTTACACCCACATGCTGTAGGAAAATTGAGTTGAAGTGATTCTACGAGTAAGGACATGGTACATTTTTTATATATTTAGATGCAAATTATTTTCGTTAGGCCACTCGTTCAAAGAGTTCAGTCAGAGAGGTAATTTGGCGATATATTTTTAAATCATAAGCATAGAGAAGAGAAGTCTATGAGATTTAATATATTTAGTGATGTCATTTATAAATATATTAAAAAACAAGGGACCAAGGACAGATAACTGTGGCACCCCAGAGGTAGCATGTATATAATCAGAGTCGAAACCATGGTACCGTACAAACAGCATTGTGTCCATTAACACAGAAGCTTATCAAATTGTTATCAAGACCATAATTACATAAGTTACATAACAGAATACTATGATCGAGCCTATCAAATGCTTAGAAAAGTCGGTATAAACAACATCTACGTGACCTCCCCCTATAAATACTCTCCGAGATAAACTCTATAACCTTGACCAAATTGGTAATGGCAGAATGCCCAGGATAAAATCCATGCTGAACATTCATGATTAAATATTATTTCATGCAAAACAACTGATTAAATATTATTTCATACAAAACAACTACAAAAACCTTAGAAAAATTATTTAATATGCCAACAGATCTATAATTCTGAATATCACACTATCAACTTGTTTTTTCTATATGTAATCATAAACAGATACAAGGTCAAATATGATGATTAGAGGTCTTTTGGTGACACAATTTTTCAACTGTCCACTTTTTCTAAGAGCCATATGAAAGGTCAAAATGGAAAGTTTTTAAAAAGCTCACTCTTGAACACACTGTTGTTTTAAAGCTAGCTTAACCATTTTTAAGTCTGATTTCACTGAGAACATACTTATTATGTGATGTGAGAACACACAACTGCAGTAAACATATCTTATCAATGTATAAATTACGAATATTTTGCAGGGATATATAAAATGAGTATCAGTGTATCTTTAACTTCTTGTGCAACTTTTCCATACAAAAAGAAAAATCAGTTGTGCCGTCAACCCTTCTTATTGTCCGACCTTAATCTGTGTATTTGTACATAACAATTTTCTAATCTACTAGAGCCATTTCATGTTCCAATGATGGAATTAAACAAAAAACTGCTACATAACTACTGTTATTTTGCTATAGGTTCCTTTTATGTAACTTGGAAAACACAAAATATGGCTGGACTGAGGCAAATACAACTATTGCATGCGACAAGATAATGCTTATTTATGATTAATTTACTATCTTAAAATTGAAGACAAATTTAAGATAAAATTTTATTTACTACCAATAAAGCATATTATTTTAATTACATACAAAATCGTTACTCATACTAGCAATAACAGGCCTAATCCATTTAATTGATAAGGTCAAAGTCAAAGTCAAAAAATGCTTTATTATCATAGAATATTTTACAATTCTGTTGACAAAATTGAAATTATAAAGTAAATAGACAAATACCTACTTAATTAAAAGGGAATGTTAAAATGTAATTAAATCATATATAAAACGTTAAAAACGAGAAAAAAGCATTAAAACTGTTACACAGTTATAGGACATATACCACCTACATACAATATATTAGTATATTTAGTTTACAACAACTTACATTTATAAGATACAATTTTACAACACATACATACATCTACTTAAAGGGAGACAATCCTTCTCCATAATGCATTACTGAGTGCTGAAGTGTGAAAGAGAAAAGGGGAGGAAAAAAAAGAGAAAACAAAAAAAAAAGGATTAAACCCGAATGCTGGGAGATCAAAACCTATCCCCCAAAAACTCATTTACGGTATAATATGACTTACTCAAAAGAATATATTTAAGTTTACACTTAAAATCTGTAAAAGAATTAGCTTCCCTTAATGTTCTTGGAATATGATTATACATCTTCCTGGCATTATATATTATTGAGTTTTTTATAAGTGTTGTATGTGGTATAGGTGTTGGTAAACATCCTCTCTGCCTTGTGTTATTTGCTGTGAGTACTAGATGTGCCAGAAAAATAATGTATAGGATTAAATTGTAGTTGAATTTTACGACTATCTATCCCATAATATATGCAGTGATGCGAACGAAAGATTAAAAAATATAATTTAAAACCATTTGATTTTTATTCTAAACAAAATATATATATTTTTAAATGTATATTAGGGGGCGGCAATTTGCCTTTTTGTCCGGGGCGACGTAAACGCTGAAGCGGGCGCTTAGACCTTTTATAAACAAACAACGGGTCTCAAGGATGAACAGACATGGCAAAGTCAACAACTTGTGTTTTTTAAATAGGGGTTTGCAGGATTCTCTTGGATCTGCCCCACACATTCCTCTGACAGCTCTTTTTTGCAATACAAACACTGAATGCAATACTGGCAGGCGCAACCCCAAAACACTATCCCATACCGCAAATGAGACTCGATTAGAACGAAGTAAGTCATACGGGCAGTTGCAAAATCCAGGTTTTTAGAAACTATGCTTAGTGCATAGCAGCCTGATGATAATTTACATAATAGATTTATGATGTGATTTTTAAAAGTCAAGTTTTTATCTATTAGCACACCAAGAAACTTTGATACATCACTATACATGAAACTTCGTTATTATCCAAAATGACTGGTTCAGGCACACAATTAAAATGCATGATGTTTGTCTTAAAAAAGTTAAAGGATAACTGGTTAGCATCGCATTAGTCCTTAATTTTTTGAACATCATATTCTATGGTACGCATTAAGGTATCTTTATTACGATGTGTCGATAAAATAGTTGTGTCATCTGCAAATAAAGTAATAAGTCCTTTTATGTCTGTGTTTACAATATCATTAATAAAATTAAAATATTTACTAAATTCTCGTCTTCGTACGATCAAATCATTCTTCAGAGTGACTTAAATGAAATATGTAAGTGGTGTGATGTTAACGGTATGTGTTTAAATTCTGACAAATGTTTTTCTATTCGATTTAGAAGATTGAGGACTGAAACCCCATTATTCTATAATGTAAATGGCGTGCTTTTAAAGGAAGTGTCTGTTGTCAAGGATTTGGGTGTCTACTTGGACAGTAAACTTTCATTTACTGAACACTATGAGAAAACTATTGGTCGTGCAAACAAAATGCTGGGCTTTGTAAAGAGAGTTTGCCAAGATTTTACGGATGTAAATACACTTAAAATTCTTTACATTAGCTTTGTCCGATCAATAATGGAGTTCTCCAATGTTGTTTGGTCACCCTTTTTTCAGGTCTACATTGAACGCTTTGAAGGTATTCAACTTAAATTTATTAAATTTGCCAGGTATACGCTGAGTGGAAGGGGAATTGATCTTTCAATTACACAAACAATGTCCTATTTAAATATCCACACTTTAAAATGCAGAAGAGAGTATTATGATGTTTGCTTTATATTTAAAATATTAAATAATCATATTTCTAGTCCCGAATGCCTCACTGCGTTGAATGTGCATGTTCCTGCGTATAGAACACGTAATATTCCTCTAATGCATCTAACTCAATGTCGAACTCTCTACTTTATGTACAACCCAGTTAATAGAATGTGCATTAATGTGAATACTTACTATGATAGGCTGAACTTTTTTTGTGTATCTAAAGACAGATTTAAAGATATAGCTAAGAAAGTTATATTAGAATAGGTTGCTTATGTATAAATATCCTGTAAATGTGTATACGTTAAATATATATAAATAAACAAATAAATTAATGTATATTAAAAATAGGATGGGTGCCAGTTGCCAGTACCGATCCTTGTGGAACACTTGTCAAATTGTATTTTTTAAGTCCTGCGTCAACATTTCCAACCCTCACAGTCTGCTGTCTGTATGATAGATAAGATTCAAACCAAAGCAAAGAATTGCCTCTAAAGCCGTAATGGTCCAACTTTTGCAGCAGCACTCTGTGATTCACACAATCAAAAGCTTTGGAGAGGTCACAGAATACTGCCGCAACAAAGTTCCCCTCATTCACACATACATATAGTTCGCTAAGAAAGTGAAAAACAGCATCTGATGTGCTTTTTTCGATTGAAAGCCAAATTGATTGATGTTGAGTAGTTTTTTGCATTCCAAAAAAGATGTAACCCTATTTTTCACTATTTTTTCCACTATCTTGGAGGGTGTTGGTAAGAGGGCAATTGGCCGAGTGTTCTGCCTTGCTGGGATCATCACACTTAGGAATTGGAACAATTCTGGAAATCCTCAGACATTCAGGGAAGGTGCCTGTCAAAAAGGAATGGTTGATTGCCTCAGCGAGGCTAACCAGAACACAATCCGGTAAATGCGGAAATATCCTCAGTGAAATCCCATCCCACCCAGTGCTAGTCTTGTTTTTTATTTCCCCAAGTGCCTGTCTTAGTTGATACTGGTTTGTCGGAGCAAGATAAAATGAATCAGAACATTTGTCACATAGTTTTTACAACCTGAGAGAATTTTTCTCTTGTAATCTTCATGCTTAATCTCTGGCATACAGTCTCATTTGTGGTTCCTTCAACATGCCAATACTCTCATTGATGAGTTTTGGGTCTGATCTTTTTAAAGTATTTTTAGTGTGTGACCATGCTGTGGTGTATTCTTTATCGATGTTTGTATGTTTTATAATAATAATAATAATAATAATATCCTTTATTGCCGACTCAATCATATTACAATGACATAGCAACGTCACAAAACATGGTTTGCCAAAAAAGGCCCACAAAATCTAAAACACAATTTTGAAACAAAAATTAAAGCAAAAATAAACAAACCTTAAAGTAAGATACACAATGTTTAAAATATTTTTAAAAAATCCAATAAAACAGTACATAGAAAGTTTGCACATCACTAACATTCAAAATTCAAAACAATGCAATGTTGATTGTGTAGTATTTCAAGCTTTCCTTGTATACTTATAGGTTGTAGTTATTTTAGTTATTTTACTGACGAACTGTATGTCATCTTATAGATGATCTTTTATGGAATGAATAAATAAATAAATAAATGAATAACTTTAGTGTATGCTTCGGTAGAAGTCTGAAAGATATAGTTGTGAGAATGAATAAAGCTTTGCACATAATTTATGAATACTTGTGTAAAAATATTTTGAGCATTAATGCTAACAAAAGTCAGTTTATGGTACTTGGTCCAGATAGCATAAAGAGAGACTTTGTACTAAATGATTTCTCCATTTTTATAGGGCATGACAGAATTGAACAGGTTAGGAAAGTTAAATACTTGGGTGTAATAGTTGACGATAAATTAAACTTTAAGGACCACGCAGGTTGTGTCATTTCAAAGCTTAGTTTCTCTATAAATTTTTTGTCTCGATGTTCTTCTTACTTGTCGTTTTGGTCGAAGTTAATGATTTATAATACACTTGTGCTTCCACATTTGAATTACTGTGCCACTGTCTTGTATACTTTAAACCAAAATGAAATTGCAAGAATGCAAAAATTACAGAACAGAGCAATGAGGTTAATACTTTGCTGCTCTAGATATACCCCTATTAAGCAGATGCATCAGTGCTTACACTGGCTGCCAGTGTTGGAATATTTTAGTTTTCAGGTTTTGGTTTTCATTTTTAAATTGAAGACTGGTTGTGCACCATCTTATTTGGTCAATAAATTGATTTATGTGGGTGAGATCCATTCTCATAATACAAGGCAACAGAATAACTTTTTTATTGCACCGCGGAATAGAAAACTTGGGCAGAATTCATTATTTTTTAAGGGTTTGGACGCCTTTAATAAGCTACCTAATCAAATTAAAAGTGTAAATTCACTCTCCGATTTTAAGTTGAAACTTAAAGCTTACCTGCTAACGACATGTGGAATTATTATATAGATAATAGTGATGAAAGTTGATCTGATTTGTGTTGTATTGATTGTCTTGGATTATGTTGTATCTTTGTGAGGTATAGTTTATTTTATTTAAGTAAAGTAATTGATATTTATATGTGAATCGAATATTGTAACTGACTGTATAGATTAGTAAATACTAAATAAAGAATATAATAATAATAAATAAATAAATAATATTTTTTCTGTGACTGACATTTTCACACTCGAAGAAAAAGATTAATTCAATGAAAAGTTGTTCAATCTATAATGTAGCTGCATAAACTCTTCATCTCAGTTTTGCCAATTGACTAAAGTTACAAAACTCATGTATTACTTCCTGATTTATTGACTCAAAATAATTAGGTAAATAGGTATTTGGCAAGGAATTTAGGCTAAAGTTCAATATAGTCCGCTATGCGACTGCATGCTGCAGGTAATCCCGAAACGGAATCTTATGTCAGCAGTGCTAACAAGTGTTTTGTGCATATCTTGGGTTAGTTTTTGTCGGCTTTACTCCCGGAGTGACCGAAACGATCAGAGGAAAATTCTTGCACAGTTGACACTTCCCAGTGTTTCAGTTGTTCTTTAAATGTTCAGACAATCATCATCTGCATCCTCTTCCATTAATTGTTTAGAACCGCTAACGTAACAGTCCATTTCTGTGTATATTCCAGTGTGCTGTCATTGTAAATATGAGCCAGTGAGCTATATTGAAATTTTCCTGGTAAGTATTTGCATCAATTTTATTTATTTAATAACTCAGTAGGTATCTGTTGAGTTGAGAGCCATAAAGTCTGGGCTATCTGTGTGTGTTAAAACATTTTCTCATGACAAAAATTTTAATATTGTTACTCTAGTTTGAAAATTTGTTGTCAACAGGACCAACCAAATGCTAAAGAATTTACAAACTGAGGTATTGTAGGTAGATAAATATTAGAAAAAGCAGCAAGATTTTCAACATGCAAACATGCAAATTGGGAAACACCTAAACACAAGAACAACTGACATAAGAACCTGAGTTACGTATGAGCAATGCTGCTTTAAAAAATTGATAATGACACGAAAATATAAACAAAAATAAAAAGATGCATGTCCTTCTTTGACCTTCAGCCAATTCGCTTACCGGCGACGGATTTCTTTCTCATATATCTTCAAATATGGGTCCCTGCCCAAAAAAGCCTCAATCTCTGGGACTTCCACATCCATGGGGTCTATTTTCGAATATTTACCTCCCATTGGGAACACTAAAAATACCAAAAATACTATACTAAAACCGGCGAACTGTCTCACTGTTTTTTTTTATCTGGATGTTTGGATTTGGTTCAGGATAAATATTTTGGGAGATAACAAATGTCAAATGATCAATGAGAATCAAAGGGTAAGTGGTATTATCGATGATAATCGTAAAATCACAACCGAACTAAATCAACGCATCTGCATCTGTCTGCATTATATGCTGAACTAATACTGAATATTATAATTTTCCAAAAATCTGGAAATGTGCAAAAGTGCAAAGTGCAAATATAAATTAATTCACCAACAACAAATCCAATCAAATTCAATGCTTTTATCATCGACCCAGTTCACTTACTCGATGCTTTTAAAAATAGACCAAAGCGATAATACGATAATCGAATGCAGAAAAATCTGCTGTATTGGCAACACTGACACTGATACTCGCCTCTAGCGAGCAGCGGTTATAAACCATAATGGGCGGGACATGGTTTGTTTACTATTAGAGGGTTTGTTTACAATTTTAGAACATCTAATATTTCACTTCACGCATGGCCCTCCGCTCGCCTCGCTCGCTACGAGGGCTCAACAAACAGAAACTAACCAAGTGCTAACCCAAGGCGTACCCAAAATTAATAAAATAAACGTTTTACAAACATAATTTTAAAAAAAGCGTTGCCACTGGCGGGAATCGAACCCGCAGCGTCGTGTCGTAGACGCAGCATCAAACCACTAGACCACTAGAGCCGTTACAGGTAACTCGCTGGACCGTCAAGGTCAAGACATTCAAACAAACTTACCTACTTACTTAAACATTTATTTTCGAAATTGAATTACAATATATCATACTTCTCAGTAATCTAAATATGTCATTCTATTTAACATGATTTTCGCCCCGTGCTGTTCAATCAGCACGTCATGGGCCCACGCTAACAACACCCAACGGGGGGGGGTAAGGTGTATACCCTACTTAAATACCGAGATTTGTGATGCTGCTTTTTGTGTACTGAACTTTACTTGAGGCAAGCAAGCCCCTTCAAAGTCGCTACCAATTTGAGTTAACATATAGCTGATGATCTTTGATTTAGAGAGTTTTATGTTAGTTTTGTTCATTTAGGGTAAGTGTGTAGGGAAAATTTAGACAAAAACCCTACTTCTCGTATGCTCTTGTTCGAGCGGGACGGTACTGGACGAAAACGAAACAAACACTGAACATGTACAATATATACAATATACAACATTAAATTCAAGCTGAAATTTGCCTGCTTGTCATATGGTGACAGCACGTAGCATTTATATTGGACAAAATTCGAAGTTGACTTTGAAGTGCACTTTGAATTTTGTTAAGCTGCTTGCCATCTTGCCAAACGCAAGCAGAAAATAAATATGTAGGTTAGATTATTTTTGTTTATCAGGTTTATCTTAATATTCTTAATATTGCTTTGTTTAGGTTAGGTCTAATCATTGATTTGTATAGGAGTGGATAAGCAATAGCCGCCTGTCGCAATATTCAAAAGTGGCAACCTATGGGCGAAAAAACAGGCTTCTGCGCATGACAAAATCGACGCAAAATCGAAAAACGTAAACAAAGAAGATACCGTTTCGTCATGCGCACTAAAACACTTGCCGTCTCAGCAGGCGTCGGTCAGGACCGAACTTGGCTTTTGTCTTTGACATGTTTTCGTGTTGACGGAGCGGCGTTTGTGTTGATGATTTGAATACTTCACTTTTTATTGACTTTCTTTGCTTGTTTGTAGTTGCTTAATTAGTTTTAGTTTAGTGGTTCACGTTTGTGCTTTGTGTGTACCCCATTTTGATTTTCGTTTAAATTGAACAATACGCACATAAACAATGGGCGATGCTACCAAAATAGAATCCCGAAAGTGTATGGTTGTGTTTTGTAGCAGTAGAGGCAAAATACCTGGGATTTCCTATGTCAAGTAAGTATAATTATTATAAGTATTACTTATTTATACCTTATTGTTTGTTTCACTATGCTAACTGGGGCCCATTTCACAATCGGCAAGACTACTCTACCGAATATTTGGTGAAATAATCACTTTCGGAGTCCGGACCTGCCTATTGACCTTCACGGTGCAACAGCTACTGAGCCTTCTAATTTTCTAATGCGCAAGTCCAAATTGAAATCACTTTGTTTACATTTCGCGGTCGTAAATTTGCCATGTTTGGTCTATTTATTGCTTATCCACGCCTATACAAATCAATGGGTCTAATTTATCTATGGGTTAGGTAAATTTCAATTTTGTGTTAGAATAAATTAACATTTGTATCAAACAATTCGCACACATGTAAAATGGACTTTGAAGGGCTCCACTTTGATGAAAATTATTTTTTTTGAAGACACTGTAACTGATGAAAACGATATCAACGAGGAATTTTTATTAAAAATGATTTGTAATTATCTTGCAATTTACAACACACAAAATAAAACATTCCATACGCCATACGTATAATTACGTAACCTAAAAATTCGTTCAATGTAAATGACATATTTGCAAATTGCACTTTGACTTGGACTTCAAATTGAATGTAAATGCAGCTTGATGACCTGGTATGAGCCCATATACACATATATGAACCCATGGTCTCGACTGCGGAGACAGGGATGCGTCCGTGGCTGCAATGCGAAATTCGCATTCTAAGAACAGTGATAACTGTGTTTATAGGTAAGACCCAGAAACACAAGATCCGCCACCATGTCCGAACACCGGTGAGCGGGGTCTGCTAGCGACATGGTTCTATAATACACTATACCGTGTTTTGTCGTTCTGTGGCCTGATTTTCATTTTTGTCACAAGGTACATGAGAAAAAGATAATTTAATATATATTACAGTTTAAGATTTCTGGTTAGGATGGTCTTACCTTTTTATAGAAAATTGTCGCATTTCTATATATCGGCCCATGAGTAATTCGGCGTTCCGGGTCAAATCTTATGTTCGCGATTTGCGACGTTAAGGGTGATCCCAGCACTTCGAATTCGAAAAATCTGCATGCGAGGAGGTCAACGTGTTGTTCAATCTAGTCAATATCTGCCCACGCATGCAGATCCTCTGTTCTAACTCTATCGAGCCGAGAGACCGAGAACGCCGCGCGGAGGTACTGGTTTTGAATTACCTGTATTTTGTTTTTATGGGTCTTTGCCACAGAACACCAAATTGGGGCTATAGCAATGCGGGCCTTATAATAGCTTTGTATATAATTAACTTAATTCCAGGGCTAAGAAACGACTTAGGAGAGATTAAAATGTTTAATTTATTCTTTATTATCATGTTTTTAGTTTGTATTGATGATATATGTTTGCTGAAATTAAGCTTTTTATCGAATATTATCCCAAGATATTTTACTTCGCTTTTCGGTAGAATTTCGGTATTTTCTAGTATTAGGGGAGTAACTATTTCATTTTTAGGCTTACCAGAAATAAATATTAAATCTGTTTTTGTTTTGTTTAATGTGATCTTCCATCTATTGTAGTATGGAATCAGTCCGTTCATGTGGTTTGATATATTTTGTTTTGCCACTTCCGCATCGGGAGCTTTGGAATAAATTACTGTATCATCAGCATACAAGGCAAAGAGGGCGATAGTACTGTTCCTTGAGGCACTCCGGTATAAATACGCCTGAGTATTGAGGTTTTCTTGCCCACTCGGATCGTGAAGGTACGATCGGCAAGATATGATTCAATACGGGCTGCAAAGTGAAGTGGAAAGTTATGCTTTACGTAAAGCTTGTATAGCAGCCCATTGTGCCATACCTTGTCGAAAGCCTTCTCTAAGTCAAGGAGCAACATTGCAGTAGTTTGCCTTTCGCCAAAACCCGCATATATATCAGTTGCGATTTTCGCGGCTAACATGGTAGTACCATGCCCTCCGCGAAAACCGAACTGTTCCTGCGGGATCAAGCGGAGTTCTTCCACCGCGCTGTTGATCCTCGGCAAGAGAAGCTTTTCAGCGACCTTACCGAGTGTGCTGAGAAGGGATATAGGCCTATAAGATGAAGGCAGTGTAAGGTCTTTACCAGGCTTTGGAAACAGTATTATACACGCTTTCTTCCAGGGGGTCGGGAAGTGTTGCAGTCGAATTACCGCATTAATTATATGCATAAGATGGATTAAGGTTTTATTCGGGATGTTTTTCAAGAGAATATATGGAATATTATCCGTGCCGGGTGCTTTATTTCTCGGCAAATGGCAAAGAACTTTGCGGATATCCGCAGGGGATACTCTGAGCTTTTCAAACGTCACGGGGGCAATAGGGTACTTACGATTCTTGAAAAGATTTACCTGTTGGGTGATGAGCTCATGATCGGGTGTGACATCAGGCATCTCGCTGTAAACTCCCTCCAGGTAGTCCGCAAAGGCCTCTGCTTTCCCTAGATCATCGATGATGTCTAGGCCTCGATGCCTTATTTCAGAGAAATTTGCAGGGCCTCCACGGACTTTCCTGGCGAGCTTCCACAGCGATCCGTCCTTTGTACTGATGTTGCTAACATACTGTAGCCACTTTTGATTTCTGTGCTCACGTATCTGCACCCTAATTGTCTCCGTGAGCGCGTTAACTCGGACTGCCTCGATTCTAGTCCTAGTTCTCTGCCATCTGCGTCGAACTCGATTACGTAATGTGATGAGATTTAGGATGGACTGGGGAAGGGTTTCTGTCCTCGGATAAATGGTAATCGTTGGACACATAGCATTACGGATGCGCTGGATGTTATTAGTTAAAGTATTTACCTCATGTTCGAGTTCCTGGATTGTTTCTATTTGCCGGGGAATGACAGTTACCTCGCTTAGTACAACTTCCAGTCAAGATGTCTGTATGAAATGACGGTGCCACTTGCTGCAGGAACCCTGCGATACAGGATAATCTTGACCGGAAGATGGTCCGAGTTTAGCGTATTCATCTCCTGGAGAGGCGAAGTTCTTATCGCTCCCCGGGTCACAGCAACATCCAGGAACGAGGCACTACGGAGATAAGTGGGATTTGGCGTTTTGTGAAAGGATATTTCCAGGTTATTCTCGATTATTCTCCTCAATAATCTACCCTTGGTATTCGTGGTACCGTCCCATTCCACGTGGGTGGCGTTTAGGTCCCCCATTAGCAAGGATACTCCATTTGTAGGAAGAAAATCCAGGAGATCGTGCTCCGTGAGGCGGAGACCCGGATGCGCGTAACCTCCACTAATACGCAGACCGTCCTCCGTCTCGATACAGACGTGCTCTACCGCTGTACGAATGTTACGGATTCTTTTATAATTATCGTACCGATCTTTGTATTAGGCAGGCCACGCCTCCTCCGCGTCGATCAGGCCTATCATATCTCTCAATGCTATAGTCTTGTACTTTGAGTGCGAAATTTTCGTTAATGTTAGTTTCAAGGAGAAAAACAACTTGAAAATTGGATGTATACATAAAATTTTTAAACTCGCCCATTTTGGACCTGATACCGTTACAATTCCAACAAGCAATATTAAGCATTTGGACATTTATATATTATATTTAGCGTATTCTATGGTGAAAAATCGTATAGAGGCCTGCATGAGTAACATGCTGTCTCCTTGACATGCTTCAATCATTGTAGCATATTCCTGCAGGGCTCTAAACATTTCATCGATGTTAATTAAATTATTGATTTTATTTATGACGTTGTTTAAATCAGAGAAATTGGTAGCGATGTTCGCAGAATTTAAATTTGCAGCATCACTAACCTTGTTTTGGACATTTTGTTGATTATGTTGTATTCTATCATCTTTACGGCTGCCTCTAAGCTGGGGGAACTGCCTCTCCCTCTTTTTTTTTTAAAACAAACCCTCCAAATAGTAAGCAATTCAAGCTCCGCCCACCCAACTGTCATTATGATTTGTAACCGCAGCTCGCTAGAGGCGAATGCAAATGACACTGATCACAATTGGTCATTTGGCGGAAATTGGTCGGGGGTCGGGGTTGGGGGGTACGGATCGGGTCAACGCATGGAAATAGGACTCCATAAAAATTGGGGACGACGCCTTTTTTCACACAAAAAAAAACAATTTTTAATGTCGGAAATTTTAACTTATTTCATGCAAAATATAACATGACGGGCACAATGTTGCCAAACTGAAATAAAATAATGTCATGTATGTATCCTATTTCCAAAAAATAAAATAATATATCCCGACGATTTACTGAAATTTCCGGTAACAGTTTCATATTTTTTTCAATTTAATGAAAAATGTTCCAAATATGATTGAAATAGCCAATTTAAAGCTAAATCCATTGCCGAACCGAAACCAATTCAAACTGACCGATACAAATTAGACGCAACCTTCAGTGCTAGATTGCACCTGCTTAAACGAACACAAACTAACTGAAACCAACCCAATCAAAGCTAACCCAAACTAATTGAAATGATTGCAGTCGGGCTTTCTTCGCGCAAGCTCGTACTGGCTTGAACGAAACGCAACTATCCATAGCTATGTTGGGGTACGGGGTTTGGAACCTTCTAACAAAATGCACTAAAACGGAGTTTTATCCACAATACCAAAACAGAATTATTGCACTCGACGCGCGATTCGCTAACCATGCTAGCATCATCAGGAGATGATCAGCACTAAACTTAAAATCTACTCTTAAAATCTCTTTTTTATACTAACTGTTTGCTTAATCAAGAAGAACCAAAGGAACCAATCCTGGAATCCCACTAGTCACGCTCGAACAACCAATACAATGGACTATACGGAATAGGCCCTCTATCTCTATTTAAACTATTCTTACATTTAATAAATTCCATAGTTTCATATGCATCTAATAATAATCACCTATCAGTTATATTATGAATTAATTTTAAATTTTTAATTGTTATTCTATGATTATTATCAAAAGCTATGTGTTCCTTGAATCTCGTTTATATAGATCTTTCTCGTTTGCCCAACATATATTTGGTTACAATCCATGCATCCAATTTCATATATTCCACTTCTTTTTAATATTTCAATTTTGTCCTTTGGACCACCTAATAATTTATTAATGTTAAACCATAGCTAACCCAACCCAAACAAACCAATAATTACGGTAGGGCTTTCGCGAAAAAAGGCTTGCGCTTCGCTATCCGAAACTAACCATAGCTTTGGTTAGTTTTGGTTCGTTTGGGTTAGCTATGGTCCATAGCTGACTCAAACGAACCATAGCTAACTCAAACGAACCAAACCTAACCCAAACCAAACTAACCAACGCTAACCCAAAGTAATAGAAATAATTACGGTCGGGCTTCCGCGAAAAAAGGCTTGCGCTTCGCGTTTGTTGAAATTGTACTCTGGTACAATCGGTTTCATAATGTACCAGATCTGTACAATTGTACCAGCTCTGGCAACGCTGAACCAAAGCTAAAGTCCGGTTCCGACGAGGCAACTAGTTGCGGCGACAAAGTTGCAGCAATTTTTTGATGCCGAGATTTCTCGCATATGCGTTCACACACGGATGCAATTTTTCTAGTAAAAAACCAGACTACTGTTAACTGTCCAAACATAATATTTAAAGTTACTAGAACTAGTAAGATAATTTTCATAACTCTGGTCATTGTTTAAGACAATGCTCTGGTGCTTTCTTTAATTCTATGAGGAATGCACCGGTTGACCATGTATCCTTCTTTTACTTAAATAAAATGACAAAGATGACATCAAGCCGATGAATTAAAGAAAGGGCCTCTCATGATTCATGTCATGACAATATCGACATTCTTTGTAGTTTGGGTTAGTTGAATGTTTTTTTGTGTGTTCCTGTTTTGCTGTGCTACATTTTAATTTAGCGTGATTTCTAAAGATAACTAAGCCTAAAATCATGGACGTGGAAGAGTCCAAAGTGGCAATCTTGAGCTTAATTGCTTAATAGTAGGAGCAGCGCATGCGCATGATACAAAGAAAAAAGACAGCGAAATATTTGACAGTTCAAAAAGTGTAGCCAATACAAAAATTTAAGTTGCCGAGAGAAATCCCTAAAGAGCATTACTAAATCGCCGCGATTAATTGCATGAAAATAGAACATGTTCTATTATGTGCAACTAAATTGCAGCGTCGAATTGCAAAGTGATACTACTTAAATTGGTGCAATTTTGATTGCTGCAATCTAATCGCCGCGACAAAATTGCACCGTGAGAACCGGGATTAACCCAAAGTAATGGAAATTGTTACGGTCAGGCTTCCGCTAAAAAAGGTTTGCGCTACGCGCAAGCTCCTACTGCCTTGAACGAAACGTAACTAATCATAGCTAACCAAACTAATGGAAATTATGACCATCGGCTTTCCGCGAAAAAAAGCTCGCTTCGCTCGCTGCGGGGGCGTAACCAACACAAACTACCCAAGGCATGCCCAAAACCAAGAAAGAAAAAACTTTAAATTATTTGCATTCTAGGACTGAAGCCGATAACGTATAAATCTTATCTTATCATACAAATCGAAATTATACGGCAGTCATTACATTCTAACAAAACAACGTGAACTATATAATATTATGTGGCAACTGGCAACACTGCTGAAATCATGGATGTCATTTTTCACAAATGTCAAACAACAGGGAACAGGCATGTCAGGCACAGGCGGCTAGCGCCACGGATTCCACTCTGGCTTTGACATTGCGAGGTTTTATTATGGCTTTGCATGGGCTCAATCAACAAGAACTAACCAAGTGCTAAACAAAACTAACCCAAGGCTAACCCAAACTAACCCAAAATAAAGAAAAAAAGTTAAATTAATAAAAAACAATATTTCACATTGCTAGATATTATTATGACTTTGCATGGCCCTCCGCTCGCTTAGCTCGCTACGGGGGCTCAATCAACAAGAACTAACCAAGTGCTAACCCAAACTAACCCAAGGCTAACCCAAAATTAAGAAAATAATGTAAATTAATAAAAAACAACAAAATTAAGAAAAAAATGTAAATTAATAAAAAAAAACAATAAACGAAACATCTGTCGCGACCGACGGGAATCGAACCCGCATCGCAGGAATAACAGGCAAGCACTCTGCCCTCTACACCACCGAGGCGTTGTAGAAATTTTGCTAGAACTTAGACATGCCTGATACATGCCAATGGCAAAAACAATTGATAGGCGCATGCGTACCATGTCAAAGCCAAAGTGGAATCCGTGCCGCTAGTCTAGAGTCTAGCCGCTCTAATGTCAGGCACGGTCGTAAACTGAAAGCGTGCTGTTCCCGAACGAATAGTTTCGGCAAATTTTTGCAAGCCAATGAATTGTTTTATAAAATATAAAGGTTATTTTGAATATTTTGTAATAATTATAATTAGCCACGCTTTTAAGAGTCAAATTTTCTATTTGTGCTAGTAACATTTATGTCCATATAATTTTTAGGATGTGAATACAAATAATATGTTATCATTTTTTTTTCAATTTTTTCTTGCAAAAATGTTTCGTCCGCAGATTTTTCTTTTCTAAAGTACTTCAAATAACATTCCCTTTCCATAGCATATTCGAAAATTGTTTAAATCTGTGGGTGGTTAGGGTCACCAGAACCGGTCATGGGATAAGTGGTATTATCGAGGATAATCGTAAAATCGTAACCGAACTAAATCAACTTTTACTTATGCGTATCTAAATCAGTATTACAATAATGCAACTGCATTATATGCTGAACTGATACTGAATATTATAATTTTCAAAAAATCTGGAAATGTGCAAATATAAATTAATTCACCAACAGCAAATCCAATCAAATTTATTGCTTTTATCATCGACCCGGTTCACTTAGTCGATGCTCTTAAAAATATGCCAAATCGATAATACGATAATCGAATGCAGAAAAATCTTCTGTATTGGCAACACTGATCACAATTGGTGGAAATTTATCGGGAGCACGGATCTTTTGTGTTAGTTTGGGCATATTACTTGGACCATCGAAATTTTATCCCGATGGTTTGAGGCTTTTATGATTCGCGTATATATACACATACACAAGAATATCACTTTGGCTTCCTGGCTTCCGCATGCGCAGGGTACGAGTGGCCGAATCAATACTTCAATTACCTATGTCTTTACGGTGCAACGAATTCTTTTCAAAGCGGTCTAGTGGAGTAGTGGTCAGAGCATTTGCTTGCCATGCGGGCGGCTTGGGTTCGATTCCCGTCGATAGCAATGCATATATTTTTTTTACTTTTCTTAAAAAATATGTGCTTTTTTTAATTTGGGTTAGTTTCAGTTAGTTTTGCGTAGTTGCGCCCCGGAGCGAGCGAACCGAGCGGAGGGCTATGCGCGAAGTCCTAGACGCTTGTAAGGTAAGCGAAAGCACCCGTACTCTGCGCATGCGGAAGCCAGGAAGCCAAAGTGATATTCCTGTGTGTAGACACGAGTCCTTTTATGTCCGTTTTCTTATACTTTACGGTGAGAATACGTAGGGCTCACCTAACTCAGGAATTCTTAACATTTGTAAAATGGTTTCCCAGTCAAAATTATGAAATTCTTAACTGGGTGGTGAAAAGTACTGGTATTGTCGTAGCATTTTACAGATTTTCACTATTTTCAGATTTTTGGCGCTTTGGCGAAGACTTATTACTCTACTCAGTTACTCAGTAACTTAATATTCAGAATACTAGAAAACGAACAATATTATCTAATAATAATAATAATACAATAATAATGGGGATTTAACTCGTTCGCTGCCACTGACTTCCCTCGCTAGCCGGCTATCTTATCGTGTACCATCGGCTCCGCGCGTTGTCGACACTTGCCGTCCTAGATAAAAAAGATATTTGCTTACCGTTGCCCGGACGCATATATTTTATTCTTAAGGATCCTAACGAGTCCTACCGCCTGATGAGTCCTGGGCGGCGCGCGCATCACAATGTTTACGTTTACATTTGTATTTTTTGTTCACTTCATGCAATGTCCTCGGCTCGCTCCGGGGCGCAACCAAACAAAACGAGCCCAAATTAAAACAAAAACCAAACATAACTTTGAAAATAATTTTAAAAAAATTGACGGGAATCGAACCCGGGCCGCCTCATCACAAGTACAGCATCCAATCACTGAGCTACGAGACCAATTGAAAGCAATTCGCTGGACCATAAAGAGTGTCTGTCAACAATGTAATGCGCGCGCAACTCTGAAAACGGACGTTTTCCGTACTACAATCAGAGAGCTTCAGAGTTGCGCGCGCATTACATTGTTGGCAAACACCATATCTTTAGGGTCTAGCGAATTGCTGTCAACTGGTCCGTAAGTCAATGGTTGGATGCTGCGTCTGCGATACGGCGGCCCGGGTTCGA
Source organism: Pissodes strobi (assembly GCA_016904865.1). NCBI lineage: Eukaryota > Metazoa > Arthropoda > Insecta > Coleoptera > Curculionidae > Pissodes > Pissodes strobi. Next base: position 125,273 of record MU183411.1, on the reverse strand, counting down.
TTGCAGTGGCAAGACATGTTTTTTTAATTTCTAATATTATGTGCAGGCAGTAGGACTCGTTACGATCCTTAAGAATAAAATATATGGTTGTAGTATTTACAAGACGCTGCCCGTACCACATCAGAGGGCTGTAGAGTTGCGCGCGCATCACATTGTTGACAAAAATGCCTAATATTACACTTCACGCATGGTCCTCCGCTCGCTTCGCTCTCTACGGGGGCGCAACCAATAGAAACCAACACAAGGCATGCCCAAAATGAAGAACAAAACTTTTTACAAACACAATACTAACAAAATAAAAAAACCGACGGAAATCGAACCGAGGCTGCCGTATTACTGACACAGCATCCGACCACTCGACCACCAGAGCAGTTGAAAGCAAGCCATTGCACCGTAAAGACATCGGTAAACTAGTACTTCAAATTTGGCCATGCCTTCAGCGATTCTGATTGGCTCTGTGCATGCACAGGCTGATGGCTAACGGTATAGGCCAACGGTACAGGCTAACAGGATGATCCTCTGTGTATAGCCTGATTACACCGGACACGCAGCAGTCGGCACTGGGACCGGTTACCGGAGTAGACGTTTCCCGTACCACATCAGAGGGCTCCAGAATTGCGCGCGCATTACATTGTTGACAAACACCAAATTGCTGTCAACTGATGCCGTAGGCTGTAGCTCAGTGGTTGGATGCACTCAATGGGTTTGAAGAATTACCATTTAAGGTTACTCTTTGCAGTCTATCCGACAAGAATGAAGATACCAACCCTAATGCACCCTCTCCAAAATTCAGATAATTTAGGATAGATACCAGGATCTGATGATTCACCATATCAAAAGCCTTTGTGAAATCCAAGAGTACTAAAACAAATGCCTTATTATCATTCAAAGTTCTAAATATGTCATCAGTTACTTGAGAAACTGCAGTGGCACAGCTGTATCCGCTGCGAAAACCGGATTGATACTCTGGAATTAAATTATTCCTATTGAGGAATTCAAGAATTTGATATTCGATAATGTTCTCAAGAACTTTAGAGAGCACTGGGAGAATAGATATACAACGTAATTGACTAAAATCAGTAGGGTTGCTCACCTTAGGTAGAGGCACAATGTTTGCTTGCTTCCATTTAAGTGGAAAATAGGAATGCTCGATACAACAAATTGAAATGTGTGTTAGAGGGTTAAGTATGGAAGGACATGATAGCAGAACCAATGTTATGTTTAACTGATCAATTCCGAATGCCTTAGAATTTATATTACTCAATATTTTCATGACAATGTCTTGAGTTACGAGAGAAAAATTAAACTGCTCAAAGTGCCCTGATTTATTGTTATTAAAAAACCGAACAAAATCCGGATCGGGCGCACCAACATTTTTAGTAATTTCAGATCTTAAGGTAAAGAAAGGAAGTATCTTGAGTAGCAGTAATTATTTATGGTTGCTTAACCATAGTTATCTATAATTTTTGCTCAACTTAAAATTGTAATTTAAGTTCTGTTTATACCTGCTGTAACCAGTAAATTTCCAAATTGTCGGTTAATACCTCCTGTATGATAGTCCAACTGAGGTCCACAGGATACTTCCCTGAATAATTAGTTAATAAGCAGTATAAGTTGGTTTAAGACCTTTGTATTTTTTTATTTAACGATCAATTCGAGACGAAGACGCCAACAACAGCTTTGCCGTGCAAACAAGTAGGAGTCCCCACTAGGATTACCTGTAAGACCTGGATACGCCTATAGTGAGAGAACTTAGGTACAGGCGGAAGCGGTTCCAGTGGAGATCCTAATCGATCGCATGGTTACAAATAGCTGAACGAAGTTATCGCATAGTTACAGATAACTGAATGCATATAAGTAGTATTTGTCAGAAGAAAGATCGTTTGCTTAGACCAACTATTTGTTATACTTAAACTTTTTAATCGTTTACATTGATTCTCATTTACATTGCTAGTTAATTTATTCCAAGCCAAAACTTCATAAGTTGTATTTACATCTGGTTATATAGATTTTAATATATTCTTTTTAACCTCATCATCTTGTAAATTAGTTGTTAAATTAATATAATATATTGTTTTTAGAAATATTTTGTTTGATTTATTGTAGGATCGATCGGGTTCTTTAAGACGCGAATAAATTTTTTAATGTTCTTATCTTTATAATTCTTGATATCTCAATATTTATTTTTTATTTACATTGTCTCAAGGTGCTCTGGCGCCCACAATATCATAAAAAAAAATATATTAGTGAAAGAGACAACTCACACCCTCAAATAAACTAAATAAATTAACTTTCGCGCTATCCTTACAAATTGGCGACTGAGCTAGTAAAACAAACCATTACAAAGTGGCGCTCAACTAATTAATTATAATAATTATTATATACTTATCATTCCATTTCAGTTATTTTTTCGTATTTGCTACTAATGTATATAGAGGGAAGTTATCCAAAAGCATTTAAATCGTTTTATGTTAAATTTTGACGCAAACTCTGGGTGGATAATCAAATTCTAATTAATAATTAATAATATCACAGTTTAAACTTTGATAATATAATCTATGTCAGGAAAAATATTCTTGACAAATGGGGAATGCGGAAAAAAATCCCCGTCCGTTCGTCTATCCGTTCTTTGAGTACTCCCTTATTCAAACAACGGTCTATCCTATACTTTTTCATTGGCAATATGTTCATATGGTTTACAGTGAGTGAATGGATATATACTGCTCGAAATGTCGAAATACTTACAATGAAGAACTCGAAACAGCTAGCTTGTTAACAATAAATGTTGAAAAATGTGTGGAACTTTCCTGTGTGTTGGTCAAACCTCTTAATAGTAATTGTTGTCTATAGATCTCCATTTGGGAGTTTTGGTGCCTTCTTGGAGGCGGTACACTCTGTCCTTCAACAAGTTGGCAGTGACAGGGATATTGTCCTGGCAGGTGATTTTAATGTTCTACTTGGCATCCTTCTCTTTAATCTAAGTTGGCACCCATAAAGAGGAGGCCACTTCACTTTGAGATCGTCTCGCAAGTTATGGTTTTGAAAAAATAATCACGGAACCTACTCGTGGAGCTGCTTGCCTCGACAATATCTTTGTTAATTTTGCCACACAGTCCGCTTCGGCAGAGACATTACAACTGGGAGTTTCCGACCACAGTGCTCAGGTGATTTGCGTTAGCCTAGACGAGACAAGTAAGTTTAATGAAATTGATAAACAAACATTCAGATCCTTAACACAGAAGGGGGTTAACTCAATTCTATAATATAGTAGATTCATACAAGTGGGATTTCATTGCTAAAACTGATAAATCTGTAAAAGAAAAATTTGAAACAGTTATCGAGCTTTAAGGGAGCTTACGTGCAATCGATTCCGGAGCGAATCTACACGGTTAGATCTGGAGGACCAAACAGGCTAGAGTGGTTTAATGCACATTACGCCTAATGAGGGACAGAATGCTTTTTTTGGATGAACTTTGCAGGCAGTATGGGGGGCACTTACGATTCCGCCCATAGTTGTGCCAAACATAAACACCCGTCAGACACAAGCTGCTCATCAACATACGATTCAGTTGCGAATACCTGGGACGTCGCTGTTGTGGGACTCCTTTGTCTGGATAACTGCCTCGCTCTGGAATAAACTTCCGAGTAACGTCTTTCCCGAAAATTATAACCAACAGCGCTTCAAGTCCAACGTCCACCGTCTTGTCCGCACCGCTCGTTGGATAGGATTTTTATTTGTGTGTGCCGAACATAAAAAAGCAAATAAAATATCAAGTTTCAATGTTACATTTGGATATTAAAAATGAACGCTTGCTCTAGGAGTCGGCGTCCATCGGAATACGAGATTGCCACTGTTGTCGATCCGCTACTTCATATTCAAGCTAGCTCAGCAAACGTGCAACCGAAGAAAAATTCAATATAATTCTCTTTGGTGCAATATTCTTACTTTATCACATTCGCCGCCCATCGCTGGTTTGAATTCAAAATCATAAGTCCGCTTTTTGATTTAGAATATTCTTTAATCTTGTCGATATACCAATAAAATGTCAGGTGCCTAATGCTGCTAGTATTTTGACTGCCTGGCCATCAGTAAATGAAATTGCAAGCACTGCTAATTTCGATGTTCTTACAAATGTAAATGTGCAAAGAGTGGATTGTTAATTGTGGTAAGTATTTACTTCACAGTCTTGTGTAATATTGTTCAATGTTTTGGACGCCTATCATATTTATCGAGAAAATAAAATAATAGCACGCTATTATTTTCTTTGGTATACTTAACCAAGTTATGGATAAACCATTTTGTACAGAGTAAACTTATATATTGTCACGCAATGTTTTTATCCCGTGACGCCACGCCTTGATTAGCGTGCAGGAGAGTAGCTCAGATCCGGAATCGCTCTATGTCAGGTGAGAAGAGATGTTAAAGAAAACACTTCGGATAAATCATAACAATATAACGTGTATTGGTCAAACTTAACGAGAAAAGATTAACAATGTTTATCGGTCAGAAATGTTGATAGGATTATATTATACCCAAGTACTAAGGTGCGCATGCTTTCTCAATTGAGGTATATTTATGAATTGTTTATAAGTCTTTGGTCACTGTTTTATAAATATAGACTTTCTTAAGAGTTTGTGTTGTGTTTCATTTATAATTAGTTTGGGTTAGATGCACTTAAATTTCCACTTAGAGTTTGCACTTGAACTTTACTGATTTTTACTTTGAAAATTATCTTTAAATAAATCTCCGGTAGATTCGACTTTTATTACTGAGGGTAGGCCACCCCCGAGTGCGCTCAAGCAAGACGACTCTGGTAAGGGAATTGACTCCGCGAGCAATGTGCTCGAGCAAGACGACTCATGTTTTAGGTGAGACACAAAGTCGGCCGAACTGAAGGTTCGCTTATATTATAAATCTGCTGATCGTTGCATGTTAAAGGTTGATAATCGCTCGCGTTGCCTGCTCGCGTTTTTTTATGGTTTGCCTTTAATGCTTATATAATAATTTCCAAGTTCAAGTTCAAACTTAGCACAGGGTGATATTATATTTTAGTAGTTTATGCATTTTAGAAGTTCACAATATAAACCCCGATATTCGGTTATTTTTCAAACCAAGTCGTTGTTCAGGATGAAACTATTTCAATATCTCAATATCTTCAAATATTCTTGAACGAATTTACTGGGGCATTACGAAATTACGATCCAAATCAAAAAACTGTATTATTTGTATTTTATAGTCTTTATTTGAGCCGTTTTAAAAAATGTTTTTCGTATTTATTTTAAGTATTTCTGATAACTCAAATTCGCAAAATAATTTTTTCTGGCTATACTTTATCAAAAATTAAAGTTTCTCATCAATAAGGTTTTTTTGAGTAGGAAACACGCTTAAAGGTCAGAAAATACTTTTTCTCCTAATATAAATTTTCCAACTTGTCCTTTAAACAAACAGTAAACCTTAGTTGGGAACTTTCTATATATCTGAAGACGTTTAGACATAACCGAATGTCTTTATATCGCGTGTCCGCTTAGTGCCTAGTTCTTTGAAATCTTGTAAGCTAGTACAGAGAGAAAAAAATGCAAAAGCAAAAATTTCTTGGTGGTGGTGGTGGTTTCTGCCTTTTAGAGTCCTTTTCAAATTAATCTCAAAAAACTTTGGTTTTTGAGATAATAACACTTAAAAAAGCAATATTACAATAATGTAATGGCAGGAACGTCAAACTGGTGACAGCAGTTTGATTACGGGGAGTGACGCCCCCGCCATTCCGAGTTGCCACGGGATGTGGCCCATCAAATCCCATCGTCCTCCCTCAGGCTGGAGAACACCGATTTCAAAGTCTGGAGCTGATCAATGACAGTTTGTGACAAGAGGGGCTGCATTGTATTGGCTGGCAGGAACGTCAAACTGGTGAGAGCAGTTTGATTACGAGGAGTGACGCCCCCTCCATTCCGAGTTGCCACGGGATGTGGCCTATCAAATCCCATCGTCCTTCTTCGGACTGGAGAACACCAAAATACAAAGTCTGGAGCTGATCACTGGGGAGTGATCCAACAAACTCCATTTTTACCCCTGTCAGACTATGGACCACCAAAGGAATGAGTCTGAGGCCGATGCTTCCAGTGGAAGCGGCCCTAGGTGGTAGATGCATACGCCTACTCGCATCGTCCGGTGAAAGACCACCCCACCAGAACTGGGAAGCGCTAAGTGGTTTTCCCAAATCACGTTCCGCTTCCGCGCTGGTGGTCCCGGGTTCCACAGTGGGAATATATGGACATGATGGTGCTTCCAGGATCAAAATATTCCGGAGGTAAACTCCCCGGCCATTCGGATCTCCGGGCGCTGGGTGGCCCTGGGAGCCCTTCATTCCGCATTTCACAGACAGCAAAGATACCGAACCAATTTAGAATAGCTTTCTGCAACATAAGAGACCTAAATACAAACATAAATTCGGTACACCAACATCTACAAGCAAATAGACCACACATACTAGCCCTTACAGAAACACAAGCATGTTCTACAACAACAACAATGAACTACCCATATCCTGGTTACGACTTACATACCCGATTTAGCCCTCCGAGCGACAGAGCCTACCAAAGCTTTTTTTCAACACTAGCTACCACTTTTGACTCAATACAGGTCGATCACCCCAGTTCAGAAATAATCGTTCTGGGAGACTTCAATGCCCACAACACCAACTGGCTCAAACATCATAACAAGACCGACAACGAAGTTAGATAAGCTGAAGCATTTGCCATCAGCTGCGGGCTTACTCAACTTGTAGACGAACCAACTCGAATCTCAGAGAGGGGCGAATTCGCCGCCCTCTTGGACCTTTTTCTAACCACCAATCCTGACCAGTACACAATTACAGTTGGTCCGCCATTAGGTACTTCCGACCACAAACTTATTACAACGGTTTGTGAATTGCCACTCATACAGAAGGATCCACCATTGCCTCGCAAAATCTGGCATTACAATTCTGCAAACTGGGACGATCTAAGGGAGTTCTACCTAGATTTTCCTTGGCTCGACGTCTGCTTTGGCACTGACGACCCGTCAGTCTGCTGCGAAGATATCACGCAAGTAATCTCCTCAGGAATGGAAGCATACATCCCAAATTCCATCAAGTTACCATCAAAAGGAAAGCCCTGGTTCGACAGAAGATGAGAAAAAGCTGTAGGTAGGAAACAGCAAGCCTACAAGTACTGGCAGCAATATCAGACCGCTGAAAATCGCAATTATTTTGTCGAAGCGAGAAACGAATGCAAACGTGTGATCGACGAAACTAAGGACAAACACAATCAAAGGATCAGGAATAAACTTTTGCAATGCCCCAGTGGCTCCAGGAATTTCTGGTCGGTAGCAAAGGCAGTAAGTAACAACTTTACAAAAACGTCTCTCCCACCTTTGACAGACGGCGACTACAGCCAAGGAAAAAGCAAACATGCTCGCCAAAATGTTTTCATCGCACTCTACCTTAGACGTCCCCCAAGGCAAGACTCTCCACACCATATCGAACATCAACACTACTATGGCAGAAGTCAAGTTTCATCACCGTGATATTCGCAAAATCCTTAAAGAACTAGATACGCAAAAGGCATCACGACCGGAAGGAATACCTGCCATCGTGCTAAAGAACTGCGCCAACGAACTAACACCCGCTTTTTCCAGGCTTTTTTCTCTGTCTTACGGAAAAGGGATTTACCCATCCTCTTGGTAAGTCGCTCGAGTGCAACCTGTTCCAAAAAAAGGCAAGAAAACCACGCCCTCAAACTATCGCCCAATTGCCGTGCTTCCAATAATCTCCAAAGTCATGGAACGTGTAGTCAATCAGCAACTACTCAAGTACCTCGAGAACAACAGAATAATCAGCGATAATCAATACGGCTTTCGCAAGGAGAGATCGACAGGAGATATATTGGCCTATGTCACTCATATATGGAGTAGGGCAATTGAGAACTACGGAGAGTCTCGAGCGATTGCGTTGGATATTTCAAAGGCATTCGACAGAGTTTGGCATGACGGACTGCTCAACAAACTGCCGTACTTCGGACTGCCAGCCTCTCTCTGCAGCTGGCTTGCCAGTTTCCTTAAGAACCGATCTCTGCACGTTGCAGTTGATGGACACATCTCAGACACATTCACCATCAACGCGGGCGTGCCTCAGGGCGCAATACTTTCACCAACTCTGTTCCTCATCTATATTAATGACCTGCTGATCGAAACGAATAATCCTGTTTACAGTTTTGCAGATGGCAGTGCCCTTGTCTCCCACTTTAGATCAGAAAAACCCTTACCAGCGACTGAGACTCATCACCGCAGACAGGAGCAGATTACGGCAATAAATCAAGACCTGGAGAAAGTCCAAACTTGGGGCGACCGAAATTTGGTCCAGTTCAATGCAGCAAAGACCCAAGCAGCAACGTTTACTAAGAGGGCCAATACAGCGGGCCCTAACATCGTTATGGCAGGATCGACCATTCCTTCATCCTCGTCAATCGGACTGCTGGGTGTCTCGGTCAACAGCAATATCTCCTGGCATGACCACGTTGCTAACATCGCAAAATCAGCCTCTCAGAAGCTTGGTGCGCTATTTCGCAACAAAAAACTCTATACATTGCAGCAGTTGCTCTTGCTCTACAAAGCGCAAATAAGACCGTGCTTAGAATATTGCTCACATATCTGGGGTGCCGCACCAAAGCACACCCTAAAGCTGCTGGATTCCATTCAGAAGAGAGCTGTGCGTCTCGTCGGCGACCCGGAGTTGACCCGGAATCTGGATAGTCTGGAACACCGCAGACATGTGGCCGAGATGTCTCTGGTTTACAGATACTTTCACGGCAGATGTTCCCAGGATTTGGCCCGCCTCATCCCGCTCCTGGCAACTCCTGTTAGACGGTCACGACAGACGGCAAGAGCGCACCGGTTCGTCGTACAACTGGAAACACCTAGAACATCGCTTTACAAGAACTCCTTTGTCTGGTGCACTGCATCACTGTGGAATTCACTCCCAGGACATCTGTTTCCCATTAATAATAACCTACAACTATTCAAGAACCGCGTCAATCAACATCTTCGCACACACACCGCTCGTCGAGCGCCATAGGATCTCCCGTTAGTGTGTGTGCCACTGCCATAAAAAAAATTGATTCTTGCAATTGTTGTGCTGTTCTAAAGTAGGAACGAGAATTTTTTTTCTTAATTAAACATTTTATTAATTTTTTCTTTTGTTTTTCTAGCCCAGTCTATAGCAAAAAAAATACTAAGACAAGCTTTTGGCTAAATCACAAAATGCAGGAATTCGTGTTGATGTCAATAAAATAAAGCTTTTCCACGGAAACGAAATTGTGGATATATATTGTTATACTAGTAATCTTGAAGAGTCTTCCTATGGAATCCCTAGCTGAATTTTGCAAAAAAAGTTAGGGCTGACATTTGTTGCATAACAGCAGACTTAGGTATACAAAAAATAAACCTATTATTTATTAATTATTAAAAGTCTTCTGATTAATTTACTTATCTAGCAAATCTGATATTATATTCAAACGTTTTAAATCACTTTTAGAACTAACTGTTAAGTAATCACAAGACGTTGCCCGGACCACATCACTGGGCTTCAGAGTTGCGCGCGCATCACATTGTTGTTTAATGTTTACATTTATATTTCTACATTTCCACTTCATGCAATATAAAAAAAAATAAAAGAAACATCGAAGGGAATTGAATCCGGGCCGCCGTATCACAAGCACAGCATCTGACCACTACGCTACGAAACCAGTTGAAGGCAATTCGTTGGACCATAAAGATATGGTGTTTGTCAACAATGTGATGCGCGCGCATCTCTGAAGCCCTGTGATGTGGTCCGGACGCATATTTGTAAACAGGAGACGCGTCCGACATAAGACGCGAGCCGAAGTAGAGTAGTATATAGCAGACGAGTGAGGCAAAACCGCTTGGTAAACGGCAGACGTGTCAGTTGCAAAAATGGTTGCGGAATCAAGAGCTGTATATAGCAGACGAATGAGATGGATTTTTGGTTATTTACTAAAACTTTTTTAATAAGATATTTTGTGTTTTTTTTTTATTTCTTGCGATAATTTAAAATACTTATTGGTGTACTTACCAAAATCTGGTGGGTAGTGGATTATACTGGTAAAAATAGGAGTTTTCTTATTTTCTAAACATAAACTTCTTATTCTTTGTAAATATAGGACAAAAATTCAAGTTCTAAATGCTACATATAAGCATGTATTTGTTAAAGTAGGTAGTATAAAAGTAAGTTGAACAGGGTTTTGAGTTTGAAACAAAAGATACATATTTTTTTAGGACAAATAACTTTTGAAAATCGGCAAACACCCATAGGATAATATAACAGTACATAACTAAAAACAAGTTTATGATTAAGGACTAAAAGTTTCTAGCTAGGTATTTAATTAAAAATAAGAAATTTTTGGGCAATTCATATACAGGGTTGCTCAAAAGTTCGGAAAAAAAAACACTAAAAATAACAATGTTTCGACCATCTTTTGGGCAACCCAATGTTAGTGTCGCTTCCTCTTAACTTCAAATGCGCTCTGTACAGCATACATCAAGTTTCTTCACGAGTAAGCAGATTGCCTAAGTATTTCTTTAAATTTTCATCACAGTTTTCAGTGAAACTTTTCATTTTCGGTTTTGGAATGTAAAATTTTCTTAAATAGTGAGTAACATTTTTGTGACAAATCTCGTAGTATTCCGTTTTTCGCCGTTAAAATCCATCTCAAGACCGCCTTCTTTATATGAAAAATGCATAAGAGCAATTTTGCATCTGGCCAATGTTTTCTTAGCACTTTCGTCCTCGCTTTCCTCTCTCCTAAATCGTCATCTGTCGAGATCATTGTCGGTCGAATTTTTGATGGCATTATTTCTAGATAATTTCCTTTAGACACGGTTGCATGTGGAGGGTAAAAACCTTTTATAAGTTCATTATCTTATCTTCTTTATTTATTATTTCACACAATGAATTTTTAATTAAAAAAAGAACCCCAACTATTCAATTGTTGCGTTAAGAGGCTATGTAAACAGCAGACGTGTCAGGCTGTTTTGGGCGGACTCGTCTTCTAAATATGAAATGTCTTTCGGGCATCGGCGGAATTAATCGAATGGATAACGCGTCTCCTGTTTACAAATATGCGGTCCGGACAGCATTTTAAGATCTTTTACCGTCCGACGGCACTATGCTACATTAGCCGCATCTGATTGGTGGGTTAACGTCACTTTCACTTTATCTACGATCCAGCGAATTTAGACGATAGATCTAGTAGTGCAGTGGTCAGATTCTGTGTTTATGACACGGACGGCCGGCCCGCGTTCGATTCCCGTCGGTGGCAAGACATATTTTTTATTTTTTAATGTTATATTTGTTTCTTTTTATAGGTTTGGGTTAGTTTCATTTAGTTGCGCCCCGGAGCGAGCGAATCGAGCGGAGGACCATGCGTGAAAAGTTAACAGTACTCTAAAGTGACGTTAACCCCCCAATCAGAAGCGGCTAATATAGCATAGTGCCGTAGGACTGTATAGGATCCCATTATGCGTCCGGACAACGTCTTGTTAAATAATCATGCGACGCTACGTAAGCAAAACGGCGCGGAAATGCCAACTAAGATTGTTTGAAAGGTCAGTAATAGATGACGGACCTAAGTATCTCACCAGTGGTGCGCACAAATATTTTTAAAGATGCATGACGTCAGGGTTATCTGGGTTAATTTCCTGATCAGGGTGGAGTTCTTCAAAAAATGCATTCGCGCATAATCACATAGATCCACTTTCCGTCACGAAAGCATGCCGATTAAGTCATGCAAACTGGCATATTGAAACGCCCCTGACCCAAGGCACATTCGTTGTACCTAAAGGTAAAGGCTCTTTGAACGTGATCGTAATAATGGTTAATGATTTATAGCCACTGTCGACTAAGACCCTGTTCAATTGACGTTGTTTTGTAGTAGATTCTAAAGTAGATGTTTGTGAAACGATTATCACGAATAATTACAGTTTTTATGTGACCAGTCCATACTAGCAATAAAATACAAATGACCATTCTTTTCACATCTATTTTTGTTTCTTGTACAGTTTAATGAAAACGCAGTATTAATTTATAGAAAATAACTTTAATATATACAAAACTTTAATACAATCTGAAATGAATTTATCTATTAAAGGAAACATGTACATAAGAAAGAAACATATTATTTACGAGAATTAAGTCATGATATTTCAATCAGGCCCCCGAACCAAGAAGTAAAACGTGACCGATTAATAAAAAAATAACACATCTAAAGTATGTGCCCTTACACTGTGCTCTACGCTCGATACATTCACATTACTCATACGGAAAATATATGTATACCACTTCGTATACATGCACATACTAAAGAAAATTAGTAACAAGTTGAGAGTGTAGCGGATAAAATCTGACCAAGACGTATATAATATATTTACATTTTTTTTAGATACCGCCACGGAATTACGTCCAAAGGTTCTTTTGGGGGGTTGTCCCGTAGGCTCTTTTCGTGTCCCGTAGACTCTTTTCGTGTCCCGTAGGCTCTTTTCGCGTCCCGTAGGATTATTGTACCCTTTTAAGAATCTTAACACTATTAGCCCAACTTGTTATTTGGATAGAAGAGAGTTTAAGTTTACTTGAACATATTTGGCCGCAATCACCTCCCCGCTCGAAATGTAATTAATTCCGCGTAATTTACGAGAATCTGATCACACTAAAGCACGAGGTTTTGAAAGTTCGAACGTCCCTTAAAATGATGTCTAAATATTAAATCGTAAAGAATTTAAGTGAAACCAAATAATTTACTTATCTGTAAAGAAACGGTCTGGACTCCCCTGCGAGTTGCGCCTATGGCTTTTAGGTTTTAGGAATTGTTCTTAATTTCATTTGGCTCCGGAAAATTAGTGATAAGCTCAATTTCTTTTATGATTGAAAAATTATATAAGCTGTGTGAGAAACTTGACTCTAGTTGGATGTCAGAATATGTGAAAATTTGAATAAGAGTTTTGGCGAGTGGGATCGGACCAGTCTCTAGCCAAAATGAGATAAATTGAAAATAGGCGGAAATGTTAAGGTGGAACCAGTCTCAAGCTTTTAACAAAGCGAGTGGATTTTTTTTTACGGTGGAAGTAGTCTCAAGCTTTTCGTAAAGCGAGTAGATTTCTTTTACGGTGGAACCAGTCTCAAGCTTTTTGCAAAGCGAGTGGATTTCTGAAGATCTCATTCTGCTGCGGCGTTTTTATAGGCCAAAGTCCCCATTTGATGTGTGGGTGCGACAAGAGACCATTAAAATTCCGATCTCACACATTAGAAAAATGTATTAAAAAGAGACGCAAATAAGTGTGCCGCAATTTCCAGAGCTTGGCTTGACCTTCTTTACCGGCTTCTCGGGGGTTGCATGTAAGAAGTGCGTTTTAAAGCTTTTTATAATACCGAGTGTATTCCAATTTTGTCGGTGAATTTCATTATTTTAGAACTTTTCTTTGTTAATTCGCATACCAGTCGGTTTCAATATTGAGATTTATTGACACATTAAAATAATTTTTTCTACTGCTGTATTTGTATAAAAATAATTATAATATTAATTTTTGTTTTTAAATAAATAAACAATGATCAAATATTACACTGAAAAGAAAAATTAATTTCAAACAACTCTGATAAGCACAGACATGTATTACTTGTGTATAGAACTGAACAAACAGCAGCACTATTGAAATTTGATAATACAGCGGGCAGCGGGTACTGTAATTATATTTAGCTATTACAGTTTCCCACTATCCATAATATTGATATTCGTATTCTTACGTTGATCACCCTTGAATATTTGATACTGTCGTTACCGGGTCAGTTGGAATGGTAATTTGAAACTAGGTGTAATTACAGTAAGAATAAAAATAAACGAACTCAGAACAAAAATCATGTTTACCTTACAATTGCTTGCCTTTGGCTCCACATCTGTTTACAATTTATGAGAAAGTAGACCCTCTTCGGCTCTGACTCCAGGGTGTAAACAGCACAAGTACTAGTTTACACCCTAGAGTCGAAGAGGCTCTACTTTCTCATAAATTGTAATCAGATGTGGAGCCAAAGGCAAGCATTATAAGGTAAACAAGAAACCTCCGCAAGAATATAAACAAAAATCATGTTACGAAATTGTTAAAAAAATACCGTAACATGTTTGAAGACACGTAACAAAATTACATATATTATAATAAAATACTTTATACAGGGTTTTGCAACAGTACGTTCAACTTCTATAGCTCTTAAGCTATAGAAGTTGAATAAGTTAAAAATTTCGTTATAGTGCTAACCTAATCAATGTATAACGGCCTCTTTTAGGAAATTTTTTTCAAGTATGTTACAAAAACCCTAGAATAATGGAACTACAATTTTTTTAAATAGAACACCTTATATACTAGTGGATTTCTGCGAGACATTCTATATAACATACACTCCCACCTAAATTCATATTTGAAATTTGGATTTTTACACTCTATGACAGGCTGTAGAATCTAAACGGCTTAACTTAGAGAGATACGGTTTGCTTATTTTTATCTTAAATTTTCACAATCTATCGTCTGTCATCGACTTCCAGTTTAGTTTCAAATAACAGGTTTGGAAATAGCAACCTAACTTTACGCGAGACTCTTTCGCGGCGTCGGCAAACGGGAAAGTTCAAATAGGTTTGTGTTATCTTTATTGCTAAACTGTTTCCCAGGTTTCACAGACAAACCACATTTCATTTGAGCTTAACATACTTAAAAGAGGATTTTCAAGAAACTGGATATTACCAAATCCAAACATAAACAAACAGAAATATAAAGCACTGTCACCTCAAACTAAAAAAAAACATGTTTTTGTATAGGTTGGTTCTTTCGAAATCATCAAATAGTTCCCCAGCATGCAAACCACCAAAGGAAGCAAGAGCCAGCAGTACCTACTAAACCCCTTTCCTAGATCTGTGGTACTAACCCGGTTGCTCGTTGCACAATACAAAACGGTTGAAATTCGCCCCTAATGGTATTGAGGAATTCAATCAAACCCCTCCTTCGAATATATATACTTAATTAACAACCTACTTCATATCATAACCTGAGTAACTTAAAATAAGATTAAAATACCCAAATAGAATATTGAAAGAGAAATCATTGACTATTAAGTACACTAACAAGAGCGACAAAGACAAACTAACAAAACGCGCAAAAATCCTTAAGTATAGGCAATTATATAATAACATACGAACATATATTTATTATATTACTGTAGATTGTAGAATAAATATGCAAGTTCTTTGATTGGGAAATTGGAATCTATGTTCTTGATGGTCACGTCGATAATGTTGACTTTAGACTATTCATGAAATTGATTGAAGCCCGAAAGCCACTAGCAAATCAAAGGCTTTCTGAGCAACAATCAAAATCGAAAATGTCTCCGATAGGCTCCTTTTGCTTTACGTACATCTGAAAAAAAAGACGAATTTCATACAAATTTACGCTTACTTAAGTAAGTAATCAATATAATTAATATAATATATACAAAAATTAAAGTAAATAAAAAATTTAAAAGTTTGCGTTTAGATAATAATAATTAATGCTTTAAAACATACAGCGCATGTTCAGATTTAGGCAAAAAATTAAAAATTTTAATTCTCATTTCTGAGAAAATTAAATTGTTTCTGAAAGTTTCTACGTACACAAAAAAGCCAAGGTTGTAGAATATCAAATTTTAGGTTATAATTACGCTTAAATATTTATATAAGCATTAAGCATAATTATAAGATAAAGATAAAGCAATTATAATTATTATAAACTTTAACATTTTTTGATATTAGACCACTATTCTAGGAAAATATCAAGGAGGACCGAGGAATTTTTTCACTTTTTGCGGATTTAAAAAAGAAATAATTATAGAATACATATTTCAGGACTATGATTTTTTAAGGTCGATAGCCAAGTGCGTTTCAAAATTAGGGAAAGTAATGAAGTAGCAATACAACATCTGAGAAGACGAGAAAGGTGCAATTTTACAACTTTGCTTCGGCTATACATGCCGATCTACTTTTCGTTTCATACAAACATTATTGCTCATACAACTGCCTATAATAACTTTTATTTCAGATGGCAACTGACTTAAGAAAAACTAAACAGTGTCTAGTTAACTTCTGGTAAGAAGTAAAACAGTTTGTTCGTGAAAATGATTAGCGTCTCTGATTTTGTTGCTGTGAAAAGAGTTAGTAAAAGTGCTCTGTCTGCAAAAAATGAAGAAGTTATTATTCTTAACGTCTACAATGCCCTTAACTACCAAAACCAAACCAATAGTTGAAATGTGTTCATGTGTAGGATCGGAAAGTCAACAATATACAGACTATCACAACAATATACAGAGGAAAACATTCCACGTATGAGCAAAACGGCCCTGTAGACGGTTCTAAAGAGTGAATTACTGTTACGAAAAACTGCGAAGGAGAAAACAATTCCGATATTTAAGAGCAGTAAGGCAGTATCTGAGAGCTAATGTTATTATTTATTATTTGGACCTCAGAGTAAGAATTTTGGACGAAACTTGAGTAAACGAAGGATACACGGTTTGCAATATATAGCAGGTAGCAGGATAGAAATATAACAACTACGTGCTAAGCTTTAATAGAAGAATGGTCTACCGGAATTAAAGCGCCTTCTGTCAAAGGAAGCTAGTTAATAATCACTCATATTGGGAGTAAGAACGACTGCGGAAGGCAGTCTGCTAGCGTTTTGGTCAAAGAAAACTGGTGAATATCTCGAGAACATGAACGCAGATGTTTCCAGGAATATTTTGAGCAGATGATGGATCCTAATCCTCCTTAGTAAATTATCATTATGTATAACGCTAGTTACCACTCCAGGAAACTTGGAAAACTACCATCTTCTTCTTGAAGGAAAAATAATATTATCCCAAAAGAAATACCATGTGAAGAAGATATAATAATTAAAAATGAGTTAGATGAAACCGTTAATTTAAGTAAGCCAAAATATTGGGTTGATGAAATAGCTCTAAAATGAAATATTAGAGTACTGCGTCTTCTCCCTTGCCACCAATCATTGAACTCAAGCTAAAAGTTGTGTGGCAACAGCGCCTCCGCCCACGCACCGCTTATTGAGTTGTATAGGACTTTCCCTTTGTGTGTGTGCCGAACATAAAAATAAATCCATAACCCCTGTTAAAATATCGTTTAGTATTTTATTAATTTAAATACCACTAGCATATCGGTTTCCTTCAAAAATAATACAGTCATTTGTATGTAAACTGGTATGCACCCCTAATATCAACCTTAGATTTTTTCTTACTGTCTGTAATTTTGAAACGAACTTTAAATTTAGTATAATTTCCGTTGACCAAGCTGGTTAACCGTTTGGTAAAATTGTTTTCTAAAAATTTCTCTGAAGAATCTAGGACAAAATTTTATTTGCCTAGGGGAATCAGAGAATAAAACATTGGTAAAGCTGCATTACGACTAAATCAATGTTGAACATTGATGAAAAAAAAGATATGAATACCTACATTTTACATTCAAAGCTTTAGTTTTCTCATAAACGGTTTTTTTATGTTCGGGACACACACAAAAAAAAAGGAAAAAATTATGTGCCTCACCTTTATAAGCACACAACTAAAGTGAAACTTCTGAAAGAGATATTAGAAATTGAGTTTTTATTTTTTTTAATCCATTTGCTCCCGGTTTCGACACTTTTTCTTCCTTTTTTCCGTTTTGTCAACTTTTTTTTTGCCGAAAACCGCGTTTCTCTAACTTTTTTTAATATTAGTTAATTATTTCGTTTTATAATACTTTTATTAAGTTTCCGAACCATTTTTCTTTTTTTTATTATATTTTTTTCTTATTTGGTTTAATAATCATTTTATTAACTTTCCGAGCAATCTTTTGTTTTTGTATTTTTTTATTAATTTTCTTTTCTTATTTCGTTTTATAATACTTTTATTAACGAACATTTTTTTTACGTTTTTTTCAATATTTTGCCCCTTTTTCAAAAATTTTTGGCAGCAGGTTTTTTCTTCCCATTATTGCCATCCCCGACCTCGTAGCTGAATTCCTACGCCTGTTTTCGCCGAAAACCGCGTTTCTCTAACTATTTTTGAATTAATTATTTTTTCTTATTTCGTTTTATTATACTTTTCTTTACTTTACGAATAATTTTTTACGTTCTTTTCAGTTTTTCCCATTTTTTCGAAAATGTTTGGGTATCCGGGGAGATGGGGTTTCGGCTCACACACAAAATAATGGAAAAAATTATGTGCCTCACCTTTATAAGCACACAACTGAAGTGAAACTTCTGAAAGAGATATTAGGAATTGAGTTTTTATTTTTTTTAATCCATTTGCCTCCGGTTTCGACACTTTCTCTTCTTTTTTTTCAACTTTTTTTCGGCGAAACCGCGTTTCTCTAACTTTCTTTTTTTTAATTTTATTTCATTAGTTCGTTTTATAATACTTTTATTAAGAGTCCGAACCATTTTTTCTTTTTTAATTTTTTTTCTAATTTGGTTTTATAATAGTTTTATTAACTTTCCGAACAATCTATTGTTTTTATTTTTTTTTATTAATTTTCTTTTCTAATTTATTAACTTTCCGAACATTTTTTTTTGTTTCTTTCGATATTCTCC
>MU183411.1:95191-106572 GCA_016904865.1 Pissodes strobi | reverse complement strand
CTCACCCCATTCGAAGAGAGCGTTCTTATCTTCATTCATGGCAGCAATCTGATTTTCTCGCTCGCGTTGGGAACCAGCACCGGTCATTGGAGTCCGCGACATGCATGAGGATATAAGAGTGATGTCGTCTGCAAAGCTATAAATAGAATTGCTTGTCCTGTCTGAGAGATCGTTGATATAGAGCAGGAACAGTGTGGGAGATAATATACCCCCATGAGGAACTCCGGTATTGGTTTTCAATTTCTCCGAGAGATGTCCATCAATACCAACTCGGATGGTTCGATCCCTTAAGAAATTGGAAAGCCATGGCAGCAGTGCTGGGATAGTCCGCATGCCACACCCTATTAAATGCTTTGGATATGTCGAGAGCCACTGCACGAGATTCTCCGTAGCTCTCGATGGCTTTGGTCCACAGGTAGGTCACGTAAGTCAGGAGATCTCCCGTTGATCTGTAAGTCATAATATGAAAAGTAATATTGATATCTGTTTCTTAAGCTTGTGGATCTCTTCTCAATTAGCTAGTTTCAAAAATATTTATTTTGAATAATACCCATTCCATTTGTAGTCATGTGATGTGTTTATATTTTCTCCATACGCTGTATATTTTCTCTAAAATTCATCGTCAATGTTGTAAATAACTACAGTGTTAATTAACGTCATACGGATATTTTATGGGGTATGGACAAAATAGGAAAAATGCCAATATGTACATATACATGGTCAGAAATGCGACATTTTCGTTATTTATTGGGCAGAAAAGATTCAATTTTTGTCACGTGTTTTGCATTTTATTTTCCTTATTAACCTTCTGACGTTTTGTAACAAATAATTTTTTGTTTGACGTTTCCGGAGTTTTTTAACCTGTTTAATGATCTGTGGACTTCTCAGTGGCAATTCTTCACAAATGTACATAATCGACTATGTGAAAATGGAACTCGAGATATCCCCTAATTTAGCAGGAGCAAACTGAACGATGAGCAGTCCTGAAGTCGAACAAGCAGTTCTGAACGCAATTGAAAATAACCATGCTGCCAGTTCGAGAAAATTGCAGCAATACATTTCATTTATGCTTTTCTGGAAAATTTTGGTAGACAACTTAATGTATCCTTACCTTACCGCATCCAAAAGGTTCAAGCTTTTCTCCCACGTGGTGACTTACTACTACGTTAGAATTTTACCAGTGGTTCCTACAAATGCTATAAATACCATATGGCCCAGCAATGGTTAAAGTATCTACAAGGACATAAGCAGAAAAGAATTAGAAAAAAAAATGTGGAAAAAAATAGTTAATATTATGGACAGTCCCCGACGGGTTAGTACCACTGCACTGGAGGCGTCTGAGGATATCCCCTGCTAGCTGCATAAAATATCGTTACGGCGCAGCAACGGTTAAAGTATCTGCCAGGGCATTAGTCTGAAAGACCTAGCAGACGAGCAGTCTTTTAGTTTTGGTACCATATATGAACTTATGATGTTATTTTCATTTCATATATATGATTCCAGGAAAATGCCCACGAATTCTTCAACACCCTGTACATGCAGCTCTTTCTTTTTTCAAGTGAAGCTGTATGTAATAAAATATTTAGTAGCAAATAAAAATTCCTCAGTAAAGACTTCCTGAAATCTGACAGTGACAGCATCGCGAGAGGGGTGATTTTTAAATTTTAAATGGTTGACATACCTCGTGAATAACTTATTATTTGACAAGTTTGTATGCGCTGGGGATGTGACATCACTTATTGAGATTGATAAGGGTGTCATTATATTTTAATCCCACAGTTAAAAGAAAATGGCACTCCAGTTGCTGGGTTATATTTTCAAGGTAAAGGGGTAAAGGTTTTACACTTATTACTATGTTAAAGGATTATTTCCTTGACTGGGTTTCTGTAATTTGATTTTGTTAAGTTATATATGATCTTAGATTTAAAATTGGGAAATGGGGTGACTGCTGCCCGCGTTTCCATAATTTGAGATATCTGATTTTAGATTTAAAATTGGGAAATGCAGTGGAAAGTACTTTGGCAATAATTTCAAGAATCATAATAATAATAATATCATAGTTTGCATTAACAACATGAAAACTGCACGTTTTTACTAACGAGAAATGAGAAGCTGAACCCTTCTTTAGGCAAAGATAGCACAAGTATAGTCCTTGTTATAGTATCAGTTTTAATTGTGGTTTGGAAGTTTATCTATGAAACATGCAATTTGGTAAAGGTGTACCATTTTCATGTGTTTTATGGGGTTTCTCGCTTAAGAGTAGAGATAAAAAGATAGGGTTTGCACAACAGTTTCCTACTTTCTGATAAAATGAAAGGTGCCAGAGGTGATTTTGAAATTTATTCGTTTTTAACCACTTCCTGTATCTTGGTTACTTAAAAAGTTATTGTAAATGCCAAAACGGTTTTTATAGATTGTTTGCCTTATAATCCAGTGGCGTACTTGTTTTTGAAGTGAAACTTTTTAGCGAGGGTAAAGTCAGAAAAAAATGTTTATCAAAGTGAAACGCTCATCAAAGTGAAACGCCCCTTTAATTCAGCATTTTCCAGTATAGCTAGAGGGCTGAAATTTTCGGGACATGTAGCCGGGGTAAAGTGAGGATCCTGGACGAAAACTGGACCCCGAACCCCTCGTAGAAAAAAACTAAAATAATTAATTTCAGGTGAACGGGAAGAGCTACGGGGTCGACATTTGTATGGTAGCTGCGCCTTATGGGGGGCTACCTTTGACCATATGGGGGCTCTAATTTAAAGGGGGATTTTGGGGGAAAAAACGTTTTTTGCCGATATCTCTGCAACGGAACCTCGGATCGAAAATCTGTCAGGCGATGACCCAGTATTAATTACACCCAAAAAACTTTAAAAAAGTGAGAAAAATTGAAAAAAACGAAAAAAATTGTTCGGAAAGCTAATAAAAGTATTATAAAACAAGATAAAAAAAATAAAAAAAAAAGAAAGAAACGCGGTTTTCGGCTAAAAAAAAACGAAGGAGTTCAGCTACGAGGTCGGGGATGGCAAAAATGGGAAGAAAAAAATGCTTTATGAAAAAAATAATTTTTGAAAAAATGGGAAAAAAAATTTAAAAAAAACGTAAAAAATTTTTCGGAAACTTAATAACACGAAATAAGGAAAAAAATAATAAAAAAAATTAAACTAAAGATTGTTTGGAAAGTTAATAAAAGTATTATAAAACAAAACAAAAAAAATAATATGGAAAAAGAAAAAAATGTTCGGACAGTTAATAAGAGTATTATAAAACGAAATAAAGAAAAAAAATTAATGAAAAAAAGTTAAGAGAAACGGGTTTTTTGGCGAAAAAAAAATTGAGAAGAGGGAAAATATACTAAAAACAGTGTCGAAATCGGGGACAAAATTTGGAAAAAATAAGGCTTATAAAAAACACGATTCCTTATATCTCTTTCAGAAGTATCACTTCAGTTGTGTGCTTATAAAGGTGAGGCACATATTTTTTTTCTAATCACAACTGTGATTGAGTAATTGACCAAAGTTGTATTTTTTATGGCACACTATATATTTTTGTCTAAAATTGGATTTATTTTGAAAAATAACGTGACTTCATAAATTTCAAAAAATGTCATATTTTGTGTAGTAGGATGTGATGAAGTGCTAGGCAACAAAAATAAATTCGATGTTATTTACGTCATAATTTTCCGACGTTTTTTGTATTACGCACGAAGTTCAGTAGCGTCCTCATTATTTAAGAGATATTAAGGTGGCTTGCTCTTATTTTTATCAATAGAGTTAATCACGCATCTGCAAGTTTCTGGATTCTCTCTAAAGCTTGGAGAATTATCATGGGAGCACCTCTCAATTCTCTAAAGGCATTTGGCGCCACGAAGTTCTTGAATGGATTCATACTGTCTCTTGTAAGTTTTATTTTCAAAGCACCCCCATAAACGGAAATCTAGTATTAGTAGGATAAACGTAGCTGAATGTTATACGTGGGGGCGAAACAAATTAGAAACAAGCTGATCTCAGCGCAAATGTTTAGATAATACCCCCTATTTAACCTCCCAAAAAGTACCATTCAGTCCCATTGGGGGAAGGTTAAAATAACCGCCGTGATCTTGGATTATTTTGTTTTTTTTTACAAAATCTCCGTTTCCTTAATCTTTTTCGAAAAAACTTAAACGACATTTTTTACAAATAATAAAGTTCTAAGAATTTTGTCTCTATACATATATTTTGTCTCTAAAGTGAAGGGTAACAGATATAAAGCTATTTTTTAGAGTTTGTTTTATACATGTTCCACTTTTAATATGTATTTTGGACAAAATATGAACTAGAGCTATTATTTCTGAGTGGTTTTAAGAGCACAACCACTTTAAGTGCTCAGACTTTTTGTCGATTTCAACAGGAACAGTTGTAATAAGGATCAGGAAATTGGTGAAGTTCTATTTAATAAACATATTGGAAAAAAATTACTGATATTTAATGCAAAAGAAAGGAAAACATAAAAAATTTTGCTTCCATGAACAGTAGCATCAAAGTAAACAATACATATTTAGACTTTAAGCCTATGCCACTTATCCACAAGATAATTTGTTCAAATAAGACACCAGAAGAAATAAAACATCGTTTTTAATTTGAATTATCTCCATACCCTTTGTCACTTTTTAAAGATGGTAATTTGAGAAGAGGAACAAAATCTCAACTGCTGCAGAAAGTTGCTAAGATTCATATAGTCCCGAAAGTATTCTCAGTCATATACTGTTTATGTTATCGATGAAGAATTTCTTTTACATAAACCAGTCACATTTTCTCCAATATGTAAGTTATGTCATTCACAACTATAACAAGGATTGTGTCATTGTCTTCGACGGATACCGTAAAAAGACTATGTCTACCAAAGACAGTCTACAACGATGGAGATCAAAGGGGAGCATAGAAATTTCCATACATGCCCAAGCTTCAGTAATTGTAGCACAGGAGGATTTACTAAAAAACCGCCAAAACAAATCACAATTGATAAAGACCCTTCGATTCTATTTTGAAGACGTAGGTATAACTGTGCACGAAGCGGCCAGATATGCTGATTATCTTAACAGCTGTACAACTATCCATGCCAAAAACCACGTCACAAAGGACACCGATATAATGGTTTTGCTTATACATCATTCAAAAAATAAAAAAAAGTGTGCGCACTATGTGCTCATATCAGAAGTGAAGCTTCTTAAACTTAAACGCCCTAGCCTCGGATTTGGTTAAAAAGTACTTCTTTTTTAAATATACCACAATTAACAAAAAGGGAAGGCTTAAATGAAAAGAAAATTATTCTTCATAAAAGTTTCGCTTATGTTTTGACAAGGTAATAGAGCAAACCCCATATTTTTATCTTGTAAACTAACAAAGATATCACAATAATTAAACGCCCTAGCCTTATACATATCTCAACGGATTTGGTTAAAAAGTAGTTTTTTTAAATATAACACTCAATTAATAAAAAGGGAAGGCCTTAATGAAAAAAACACTATTCCTCATAAATGTTTCGCTTATGTCTTGATAAGGTAATAGAGCAAACCCCATATTTTTATCTTATAAACTAACAAAGATATCACAATAATTAAACGCCTTAGCATTATACATATCTTAACGCATTTGGTTAAAAAGTAGTTTTTTTTTAAATATAACAAAAAGGGAAGGCCTAAATGAAAAAAAAACTATTCTTCATAAAAGTTTCGCTTATGTCTTGACAAGGTAATAAAGCAAATCCCATATTTTTATATTGTAAACTAACAAAGATATCACAATAAACGTCCGTGACCGTTTTTCGTGACCGCTCGTCGTGTCGCGACCTTCAAATTTTACTCCTGGCGCGCGTTAAGAAGTTTCACTTCAAAAATATATCCACGCATCGCCCAGGAATTGTAGCAAAAGGTGATAAAATATCAAAGATATGTGACGTATAGGACTGAGACATGTGACGACACACATATTGTTTTTACATGCCATATCAGATTGTGACACTACATCTTTTCTATTTAATAAATGGAACAAATATTTCTGTAACTGCTCAAAACTGCGACATATTTTTGGATCATACCGTAAACCGTGGATATTTTGCCACCCCGGGGTAACTTTGTCACGTCCAGCGGCACGCCATTTTTTATATATGACCGGCGAAAATTCGAAATATGTCTCTTGTTACAGCTTCAACTAACTAATTGAACCATGAAGACCTATGAAGAAATCCCTGGCAAGCCGGCCATATGCCAACTAGCAAAGAAGATTTGGAAAAAGTAGTGGGGGCTGTTCGAAAAGGTATGAGTAAAAAACTAGCTGCTCCACGTAGTCAATAGATGCCTTGGAAGATGTTGGGCAACTCATAGTCCTTATTAAGGAAGAAGAACAGTTAATTTCAAGACCTTCGGTAGTCGTGCCAGAATTGGGATTTCTACTAACAAAGCCAGATACTAAAGCGGTAATAAAAATACCTTGACAAAAAGGGTATTATCGTACCTGTATTAAAATACAAGAACCCTGAGGCCCTGAGGATGATATGCTTAGTGCTATCACCCAACGAAATAATTTATCTGTACGAATAGCCTCAAATAGCAAAAGTTCCTCATCATCAGTGGACCGAAAAGATGTTTTGAAAAAATTACCCCTGTATTATTAGGGACCAGTGGGAATCATATTTATACAACTATGATGAAACAAACGTAACTGCTGACCTAGTGCTAGAAAGGTCATTGTTCCACGAAATTCGAAAAGAGTCGAACGTGTCGTAAATCACTCCAGGACAGCCATTAGCATAAAGGTATGCGGTAGCGCTAGTGGATTCTTGTTGCCACTCATGGTGGTATATAAGGCTAAAAATATTTATAAAGAGTGGTGTAATGAAGGCCAACCAGAAACTGTTTGCAAAAATAGTACAAGTAGCTGGTTTGACTCTAACTTGTTTGAGATATGGTTTAAATAAATTTTACCTCCACATGTCCTAAGAACAAGATAACCTGAAAAACAAGTGATCCTCGTAGGAGACAACTTGGCCAGCCATTTTGCTCCAAGTGTCATACAGGCAGCACAATATCGATATCCTGGGTCAGTTCTCATAGAACACTTTCCCATATTAGTGAACAGATTTAGGGTAAACATTAATGACATTGTGTCGCAAAATTTGACTTCATGATTGCGCACCACCGGCTTATATCCATGTGATGCAAAAGAGGTCTTAAGAAAACTTCTCGATGTTGCTGTACAAGAAAAAGAAATTGGGATAAGATTAGATAAAAGTTTAGTTAAGTTACTAAAAAACATCGAAGAGTTCAAAATCCTGAGCAGAAGAGGAAACGAAGAAAGAAAATAGAAGCAGTATAAAATGTTTCGGCCATCACCTCCTCAGAAGTAAACGGCAGCGCCATGAGTAACGTCGATGATGAAACACAACCATCCACCTTTTAAAGATAATCCGAACAGCCAGACAAACAAATCGAAGTTGGGTATTAGGGGTATATATAAAGATCCCCCAACAAGAAAATCCACACGAAAAAAAGTTGATGAAATGTGGCATCTGTAGGTGTTTGTGCGAAATGTACATACATACAGTTGAGTGAATAAAATGCTGCAAATGCCAGAAACGGATCTGTGGTATCTGTAATAATGATAGTAAGGATCCCTATTTTATTTGTGCTACATGTAAAGAGAGTTCAGAATCAGATAAAGACCGAGGGCGAACATGTGCCTAATTAACTTCAAACTGAAGTCTGCAGTCTAGTGCTTTAACATTTAGTGCCATAATGATTAGTCTTAGTTGGATTTTCACTTTTTGTTTGATAAGTCGAGTTTACGTTAGTTGAAATTTATGTTGTGTTTTACGTTTATTTTTGCATTTGGGTATGTATCTAGATTTTTATAATTTATGGTGCTTAGGCTATAAAATGACGTTTTCTGTTGGCATAGTCACCGGCTGTGATTACCCGGCAGTATTATAAAAGTGACGTCATATGTGCTTATATCTTCCGATTTTTTATGTCATTGACTTATTGACAAATCAGATATTCTTTTCTAGTAAAACAATGTATTTGGAAGATTTTTCCTCTCTTGCAAAATTTTGCTAGGATAAGTGGTTATGCCAGAAAAAATAATTTTCAATTACGTGCTCGGGCAAGATATTTTATTAATAATAATAAGAGGTTATTACTAAACATTGCTTGCTAGTGTCTTCTTATGTTTTCTTGTTCCTATGACATTTAATATTTCCGTTGACAAAATGCTGTCAGAGTTTGAACATTTAGGCCACTCTTTAACTTCTAAATTCTTTTACGATTACGTTAAATATGGACAACTATACGAACTCCGAAACGGTTGACATGCTTGTGGTGTACGGTTTTTGCCAAGAAAATGGAAGTCAAAGTGTTAGGGTTTACATGGAGAGGTTTCCTGACCGTCTATACCAAATCATCAAACATTTGCGAATACTGAACGTCATCTTCGAGAAACGGGTAACTTTGAGCGAAAATTTGAAGGTAGGGGTCGTATGCGGACAACTCGAACTGTTGAAAAAGAAGAGGAAGTTTTTGTAAGAGTTGAAGAAGAACCAAGCATCAGTACACGCCGGTTAGAACGTGAGTTGGAGCTTCCTAAAACCATCGTTAATGGCATTTTAAGAGAACAATTGTTGTACCCGTATGACGTCCAAATAGTTCAAGAGCTTTTGCCTATTGTCCCCCCCCCCCCCCCCCACCGGCTCTTATCTTGCCAATTTATTCGGAATACCTAGAAGAATCCATGATCTAAATTTTAATAAGAAAATCCTATTTACCGACAAGGCGTGCTTTACAAGGTCAGGAGTTACCAATCTCCACAACGAACATGTTTATGCCGATGAAAATTCTTATGCCAACATCAATTTAAAATAAATGTTTGAGCAGGTATTATTGATCGATACCTTATTGGTCCTGTGGTATTGCCAGACAAATTAAATGCAAATTTTACCTAAATTTTTTGCAAAACACTTTGTCAATTCTTCTGGAAGATTTGCTCCTTTTAATTCCGGAGGAACTGTGGTATATTCTCGATTTAGCGCCACCTCATTTTTCCGTTGATGTTCGGCGACATGACCAATACCCCAATAGGTAAATTAGAAGAGGCAATGACGCAAGAGTACGATGGCCACCACGTTCTCCGGACCTAGATATGTGCGATTTTTTTTTGTGGGGTGCTCTTAAAACCAAAATTTATAAGAATTCCGTAAACACACGCGAAAAATTATGGCAGCGAATTTTAAATGCAACCAACCATCTTAATAATCCCGAGACATTAGATAAAGCTCAAGTTAATTTTGTAAGAAGCGTAAATAAGTGTTTTCAGCAAAGTGGCGGTCATTTTGCAAAATGACCGCCATTTTGCACATTTGCTTAATAAATTTAGTTTTTTTATTATTAATAAAATATCTTGTCCGCGCACGTAATTGAAAGATATTTTTTTGTCGCAAAACCACTTATCCTAGCAAAATTTTGCAAGATAGGAAAAATTTTCCACATATATTGTTCTACTAGAATACAATATCTGATTTGTCAGTAAGGCAATGGCGTAAAAAAGCAGAAGATATAACTACATATGACGTCACTTTTATAATACTACCTGTTAATTACAGCCGGTTACTATGCCAACAGAAAACTTCATTTTATAGCCTAAGGCACAGGACGAAATAGTTATTTATGCAACAAGTGTGTAAAGTGACCCTTTTTTTATGAATGGGAATATTGTCAATCCCATGAATAAAAAAAGGGTACTTTACGCATGAGTAGCATAGAAATTTTTTTTTACTACCGAAAAATATATGAAAAAACAAAAATAATATTAAAATACTTTACGCACTAGTGCGTAAAATAACTTACTTTACGCACTGCACATTAAAAAGGCCTATTTTACGAATCTTGGCGAGTGCGTAAAGTGAGTACTTTACCCACGATAGTAGAAAAAATAATTAAAATCGATTTGTACGTTTTTGAAAAATTTAGGAAAAATCAATATTTTGTTTATTCTCTGACGTCCTCTGCAGGCTATTTGAAGCAATTTTGGATATAAGTAAGTTCCCTTAAATCGACCTATTTTGACGTCGTGCGTCTGGCTTCAAACGTTGTGCACGTATTTTCCGGACACCATGTATAACGTGTCGCATTCAGATTCATTATAAGTCTATATTAAATAAATAAGTGATGAAGTATTAGCAGAGTACCTAAGGCATTTTAAGAGTATTTTTCGTTTCAAGATTGATGTCAAATGTCCGCTTTCACTAGAATTATATAGAGACATTTAAATATAAGTCCGGCAAAACTACCATAACCATTCACTGCGAGAATCTTGAATCTTTTATCATTCAAGGTGAAGAGGCCAGGTCTGATGTAGTGAAGTACCTTCAGTGTGATTTTAGAATCCAGACTCACATGGAGTACACAGGTAGCAAAATTGTCAATAAATACAAAATAACACTAACTAGGACAACTAAGGCGAATATGTGGCAAGACATGTGTTCTGAACCTTAAAAAGCTATATACTGGAGTAATTCGCATTGGTGGCTAAAAGTAGAGCAATAATCAACCAAACTAGGACTATAGGAAAATTACTAGGAATTAGATGCAAACAGGGATAGTAGCTACGAAAGTAAACCTATGATCTTCCGCCTTCACCTAGTAATAAAGATATAAGCAAAGTTGAAACCCTACGGTCTGCATAACTCTAATTGCCATGAAAATGTGTGTAACACACAGTAAGGACATTCCTACTACCTTAAAGCGATATAAAATTCAATGCATAATCCTGGATCGCAGGGAATTAATTGCTTACCTGAACCTTTAAATGGAGACCTTATTTAGTACCCTGATGACTTGAAGACCAATGGCAGGTACTGAATCAGGAGTACATAGAATGAGAGCGAAGTAAAGTCTATGTTTTACTTTGGGGCAATGTTTTTCTGTATTTCCAGACAAAAATTTACGACATTCAAGGAGTGAATGAAAGATCATGTGAAAAGTCAAAAATTGATATACACTTGCGCAAGGGTAGGTAAATTCTTGACTGCTATTGCAGCTCACAAAAAAAAAAACAAGGAAATTGACATAGACCAGTAGAACCCAGCTTAAAATTCCCACAGGTCACCTAACAGCAAATGATTGTTAAAAACACTCACATAAAATGAGACCCAGTGTCGGCGATGCCTTGATTTGCAAGAGATATTCAAATTTCAGTAAACTTAAAATATAATCGAACTGATTCACAAAGCATCGATTAAAATGACTGCATCAATTATTAACTAAGTGTAGAAGAATTCACTAATGAGTAAATAAACAGTCTCCAGAGCGGAAGACGCGGTATGACCTAGGTATACTTTGCATAGAGAAAGTGCATGGTCATCGA
>MU183411.1:67661-85191 GCA_016904865.1 Pissodes strobi | reverse complement strand
AAGTAAGCTGTGTCGTGGAGTCTAGGAGTTTGCCTCTCTGCAAGTCTGGAAGTAGCCCATAGTGTGCTAGGAAGTCTGCTCCTAGGATGGGCTTGGAGACGTCGGCGATGACAAACCTCCATGGGAAATCGCGACGCAGTCCAAGGTCTAGATTACGTGTAATTATCCCGTATGTGGCAATAGGCGATCCATTTGCGGCTGAGAGTTCATAGGCGGACTTGGTTTGTTTACCATGCACTTGGTGTCGCGGGAAAACGCTGAGGTCCGCGCCAGTGTCAATCAGGAATTGGATTTGGGTTTTGCGGTCGCAGACAAACAAGTGGGGCGAGTTGTTGCGGCGAGTATCATTAGCCGCTTCTAATGACCGCCGTTGTCGTTTCCCTGGATCCATGAACAAGGCGCGGTGCATTTACGAGCTGCTTGTTTGAAACGCCAATGGTACCAGCACATACCAGCAGGAGGTGATTCTCTGGGCGCGAATGGAGATATCGGACGCGATTGTGATCGCGGACGGAACTGAGAACGCGGGCTATGGTCTCCTCTAGGTGTGCTCATGTCCTGCTTGAGGCTTGCAAGCTCTCCTTTTACGTCGGAAAGCTGTAAAGTTAGCTGCTGTATAAGCGTATGGAGGCTGGTTTCCTGAACCGTAGTGGAAGTAACTGCGGCTACGGCCGGTTTTGTTGGCAAAGCTGTGAAGATGTTGTCAACCAAGTCAGCAGCTTCACTAAGAGGTTGTTGTGTAAGCGTAGCTAAAATCGGCTGTATATCGTCTGGTAGGCGTCTTACCCAAATGCTTCTCAGCAAGGGCTCTGGCACAATTGATCCTGCTAGTGCCTGTAGCCGTCGGAGGAATTGCGAGGGTTTGTCGTCGCCCATGGTTTCAGTCTCTAAAAGCTGCCTGATTTTCTGCTCTTGGCTGATGCTTAACCGTTTAATGAGTTGCCGTTTGAGTTCATCATATGAGTCGTTGTTTATTGGCCGGGTCACTATGTCGCGGACTTCCTTAATATACCGCGGAGGCAATTTTGCGAGAATCTCCAGATATCGCTGCTGCGTATCCGTGATGTTTGCCCGATGAAAACACGCTTCGACGATCACGAACCATAATTCGGGGTCCGTCGGATCAAGATCCGGGAGTCGCGGCGCGGAATTTGTCGCGATCGGGACTAAGGCGTCACTAGCTACTACACTGTCAGGCATTTTAAGCGAGAGAAAAAAATATTTGTATGCTTAAAATATGTCTAGAGTTTCACAAAAAAAAAATCACTTTGAGCGCGGAAAAAGTCAGAAAAATCACGAAAAGTCAATGTTATTTGCAAAAGTACTTACACATATCTTCAATGTTCTTATTGCATGGCACTATACCCTGTTTACACTCACGATCAGATCACGTCGGGGTCACCACTTTGGCGGGTTGCTGTCGTATGATGCTGACAACAATCGCCTTTTTCTATCACTGGAGGGTGAGCGTAAATAAAACTACCGTGACTACGTGCGAACAGAAAACGAACTATATTTCTGTCGTTATACTTAAATCTAATAGAATTACACTTGGATGTTTTTAGAAATGAATGCCTGACTGAGAGAGGGGACTCAAAAGATATGCTTGTATGATCGGTCTAGATGAACTGATTCTCCCAGTAGAATCATGTCCCTTCGTCGGCTCATTTTTCCCTCTCTTCATCCGGATCTCTTTGCCGTTTTGTTCGAGGTACCTTCGGAGCTACCTATACTTGGGTTTTTCCTGATTGGATTTTATGATGGAAAAGTTTGAATATATTTTACCTTTACAAGGGTCGATGTTTATGAGCTTCAGGCTAGCCGATATGAAATTAATATTTTACAAGGAGGGTTTTCTAGGGCTAATGCATATTTACAATGTCGGCGTTATTGAGAGAAAAACCTAAAAATCTAATATAATAAAAACTACCTAAGGCGAAATCTATACAGTGTGATATGTACAAAAATGGTGCATACAGACTAATTTCTAATGTTATATACAAGGCAAGTGTGGGAGACGTAAAGCCGCCACAATATGTTTACATTTTTAGACACAATCTAGGTTTCTTTGAAAATCTGCAACATTTCTAACTGTTCTAAAAATGTGTGTTTTTAGAGCCAAATTTAAATGTTTCGTGTGAATAAACTAGATAATACAAGTTACATTGTATCAGGAAAATTTATATTTACCTAAAGATTTAAACAGTAGTCGGCAATTGAATGAACTTTCCTGCAAATGGCTGCTTGCAGATTTTCACCCTTTTAACCACATTCATGTAGGTATGTCTGAAAATAAAAATTAATATAAGCTTTCTTCTTGAAGAATCTTCTATTCTAATTCTGTTATCAACAATGATTGAAAACCTGAATCAAATTAGGAATAAATCTAATTTTGAGATTTTTCAATTCAATTTGCAAAGTACGTAAGAATATATTTGAATTTTTAGACACAATCTACGTCTCTGTGAATATCGACTTCTAACTGTTCCTAAAAATGCGTGTTTTTAGAGCCAAATTTAAATGTGTTGTATGAACAGTATGAATAAACTAGATAATAAGCCATAATAAGATTTGATTCATTCTGTATCACTTAATTCAACAATCAGTGTCAAATTTTTACGAAGAAAGGAAAACCGTTCTTGTATTAACCATCGACCAACGATGTATTAACTCTATGGCTCAAATTATAATCGCCTATTAATGCATATTTTAATTGATTTCAGAATTTAGATTTTTATTCATTTATAACATCTTTTAATAAAGCCTCTCTATAGACTGAAAAGTGCAAAGTCAACTAAAATAAATTAAACTATTCCTGAACTTTTCAATTAATTATTTTAATTATGAATTTATTAAATCGATTTATATATTTTAAAACAATATATTCTACCTATTATGCAGACAATTGTAATTTAATTGGAATAAATATGCAAAACAATCATAAATATATCAAAAACGCATTAATGTTTTGGTATAGGACAAGCCGTCACCATTTTGGGGGTGGGAACTACCTACATATCTGCATTGCAGGTGAACTCTTATTGGAGAATATTTAGTTAATTCTAGCCAATCAGGTTTTCGTTTCTATGGCCCTTATTTCCCAAAATCTCGCCCACTGAAGTTCATTTATTTGTTATTCAAATTCTGCTTTATTCCTTTCGCATCTTGCCAGCGTATATTTTATGTTGGCTAAATCATTAAGCGTATATTCGCGGTGAAGTTGATAGTTAGAATTTGAACATACATCCTTGTCAATCTCAAGTCTTGAACAAACATGCGATTTTGCATGACTTGAGGCAAATGGGGGAGAGTTGCCCCACTTTTTTAAAAATGGTTGTAATTTTTGTAATTTTGAAGAATTCTTTTTCAAAATGAAGCAATACACAAGTACTGCCTTACACTTTATTAAAGTACAAAAATAAACTTTAATTCTAAGAAAACATAAACATAGCCAAAAAAATGTTTTCTTACTAAAGTCGGCATTTCGCCGAGCATTTCGCCCATACTATTGGGAGAGATGCCGCCTAGAAACGTCTAATTTTTTTTTCTTAAGTCGGGTCTGGAACAAATGTTACAAACTTCATCATACATGGTGCAAGTGGCATTTGGCCATTTTAAGCACTTAAGGTACTGCAGCCAATCCACTTTTTAGTTGTCGATGCGTAAACTTCGAAGCATTCCACGCAGCATTCTTGGTTTTCTTTTTTATTTTTTTGCCAGAGGTTCATTATCACTGTCGCTCCATTGGTTTTTTTCTGGCTCTTCCTCTGTCTTTTTTACTGTTCTTTTTCTGGTATATTTAGTTTCCCTTTCTTTCCTGCCGACTTGGTTATTTTAAGCTTGTCAAGGCGAACCCTCTTTGTTTTTATGTTTTCGGATGATGTTAACACAGCTCTCCTTTGCTTGAACCTTTGTTTAATGGATACAGGTATTTTTGAGGCAGGAGACACTTCTTGCAAACATTTTGAAGGAGTGATTTTTGGACCGTAATCGTCGTCTCCTCCACTGCATGTCTGAGTAGGACTTGTAGAGGTTGTGGAGGGTAATTCTGGGGAGGTTTCTGTCGTGGGTGTCGCTGTATCGATTATAGAATAAATGTGATCCGGAATTGCATTTGGATCAACAGGATATATCCCTGTTGCCTTGAAACCGGAAACGGTTAATGGCTGTGGCCACAGATGCTGATGTTAACCAAGCTTTTTCAATTAATGCACCATCAAGCCGGTGCATTAATTGGAAAAGCTTGGTTTAAAGTTTCTGCTGGCGTTGTGTTTCATCCATAACTGAGCTTCTTGATTAAAATAAGTTTTAAATGGCTTAGAAAAGCTTCGGTCTAGTGACTGAAAAGCCTGCGTGCAGTGGCTTGGTAAACACAAAACAAGGATATCGTTATCGTCAGCCACTTGCAGCATAGCGTCATCTGTACTGTCTGAAGTGGGGTCATCCAGGATTAATGAACACTTACCGGATGGCTTATTGGGAATAAACTGCAGAAATAATTTCGAGTATTTGAAGGTTTACTTTTTGTTCGTATAAACTTTGGATCCACCTGGCAATGCATCTGAAAATTCAACCGTTTGTTTTACGCTTTTAAAAATTAACGAGGGCGGAATAAACTTCCCGTCTGCACTAGAACAAGATACAACAGTGATATTTTCTACCCGCTCTTTAGATGTTAAGACGTGAACATCTTTGGCACCTTTAGTTGTTAGGACTTTGCCAGGTTTGTTGATCAATTGAACCCCTGTCTCATTCATATTAAAAATATGAGACGGTTTATGCAATAGATTATTTTCAGTTAAGGTATCAGTCAAAACTTGGAAAAAAAAGAAGGTTCTTCTCTGTTCATCGACAGTTCGGGGTTCCTTTCCAAAAATGATGAAAGTCAATAATAACCGGTCATGCCGCCATTTTTTGCAAATTTGTGTTTTAATTTAGTTTCTCAGCAGTATTGTAATCCAGCCGTCGAACTGTATCTCTACCAGAAGCAAACTCATCCGCTACCATCCTTGAATGTGACAAACCTGTACATAAGATAACATAGCCTTGATCATGGAATATTATGTGAGTTCTTGCAGGAATTTTTGCTCCACACCAAGTAAATGGAAAGGTTATCTATCAGTTGAAATTAAAATATTTGATGAAGATGTCATATTTGCTTTTGGCACATTTGTCATTATCGCGTCTATGAAAAGTTTGTTTATAGTAAATTCAATGGGGAATCGTGCCTCTTCTTTTGGTCTTTATAATATTTTTGGTACTACCTAAATTTGTTTTTAATTTGTACCCTTCAATAAACGGTATCACTTTTTCTTTTTCCCATTCCATTTTACCGGCAGGTATCTAAAAACGACGAAGTACTGACGATATGCCCGCACTAATTACTGTAGTTTGTCAATGTCGAAAGCCGAGTTGATGTTTACCGACAACTCATGGGCAACCAGTTGAAATGTTGATGGACATATAACAATCCTGATCGACCGAGTTGTTGCCGCGTACACACCAAGTCAACAGTGTCGATAGATTATATAATAGATTCATCGACAATGTCGACTCGATGAGGACCTGGCTTAAAATCAGCTTTCGGGGACAGAATTATTTCCAAAGGCCAGCTAAGTTTCCTAACATTTCCTCATGGTGCTTTTATTAATTCGGAAAATTACAAATATTGTTTAAAAGATATGCCCAAAATGCCTGGAAATTATGATAAAAATGGTTAATACTATGATTCATATAGGTTTTATTTAAATTTTCATTTTATTCTTGAATATTTGATATAATATATTATTGAAGTGAAACTTCTTTTGCGAGGGTAAGTGCGAAAAAATTAAAATTAAATGAAACGGAAATCAAAGTGAAACACTTTAATGAAGCAGGTTCCAGTATAACTAGAGGACTGAAATTTTCAGGACATGTAGCCGGGGTAAAATGAGGATCCAGGACGAAAACTGGATCCCGTTCGGCCAGGAGAGGGGGGAGAAGGAAAAACTAAAATAATTAATTTTGAGAGAACGGGAAAAGCTACGGGGTCGAAATTGTTATGGCAGGTGCTCCTCATGGGGGCTACCTTTGACCATATGGGGGGACCGGGCTCTAATATAAGGGGGGATTTTGGGGCAAAACTGTTTTTACCGATATCTCTGCAACGGAGCCTCGGATCGAACAATCTGACAAGCGATAACCCCGTTTGACGGAGACATCAGTGGAGAGGTGGGAATTATACCCACCACTCCTCCACCCGAACCCCACCTCCCGGATACCCACACGGATCGAAAAAATGGGAAAAAATTTAAAAAAAACGTAAAAAATTGTTCGGAAAGTTAAAAAAATATATAAAACGAAATAAGAAAAAAATATAAAAAATAAAATTTAGAGCAATGCAGTTTTCGGCGAAAAAAAGGCTAAAGAGGGAATGGAAAGAAGAAAAATGCTTTATAAAAAAAAATTGATAAAAAAAAATTGATAAAAAAAAATAAAAAAAAAGTTTGAAACCGGAGGTAAAAGTTGAGCAAAAAAAAAAAGCTTAAAAAATTTAAACTCAAATATTAATAGCTCTTTTAGAAGTTTCACTTCAGTTATGTGCTTATAAAGTTGAGGCACATCATTTTTTTATTATATTATTTATTCTTGAATATTTGATATAATATACTATAGACAAATAAAAGAAATTGTGTGTTAAGACCACACGACAAAAACTTCTACACGGCTAGGTTACTATTAAAAATCTAAATAAAATTTTCTTGTAGGTGCCGTGCATCGTTTTGCGTAAAATCGTCCATTTTATCGACATTTTCGAAATAGAGAAACATTTATTGAGTTTTTATCCTAGAAATTCCCTATCGAACTGTCGTCTTGGTTTTTTCGATCCTCGCGACTCTTTCGGCGCTAGACGACCCAAAATGACCCCTTTTTCAAGAATATATAAGCCCAAAAAATACTCCCCATTTTCCGGTTATCTCCAATTTCAATAGGATTCGGAAGACCATCAAAAAGGATGTGTCCAGAAAATTTCATTAAAATTAATTAATTTTTTCGTCAGTTGTAGACAGCTCACTATCATTCACTACCCAGGAAAAAGTGTGCTGAAGGCGCCAAAAGAAGAATTTACTCCTAAAATATGTTTTAATGATTTTTTGAAATTAGCATACAATCCATATAAAAAAATATATTTGATGATAATTTTAAAGAATGAAGCGTTGTAGCATAATTCTGGTTTAACACTGAGATTATATGTAAAAAGTTTTCTAAAAAATGTTTCTGTAGACTTTAAAAATATTAAGAAATAAAAAAGATACAGCTTAAAATGAGTTTTACAAAACTATATTATTATTGACATTGACAAAATAAGTGTGTTCTATATACAAAACAAAATGATCGTCGGCAATTAAATATATATTTAATGTAAAAATTAATAAAAAACAAAAACCAAAAGAACTTGGAGAAGTACACTAAAATTTAAATCATAATCGGAACTAACCGCAGACCACTAATTTAAAATAACTAAAGCACATCTCCATATATTTCAGTTAGTTGTAATGTGTATTTTTTATTGATTATAACTATGAAAAAGTACAGTTTTTGTAAAATATTTTAGTGACAATTTTACGATAAATTGTAGGCTAAAAGAGTAAAAACTAAATAAAGCGTTTATATAAAATTAACAAGAAAGGAACCAACATAACTATATAGAATCCCAGCCTTATCTAAGATCCCAACTAAGGTATCAATAATGTATTAAATTAACATAAACTATACATGCTTTATAAAGTAAAAAAAGGGGCACCAATGTTGTTTATGAAAAAAAAAATCCTGCACAATTACCGCATATATTATAGAATTAATAAAAATGTGTTTTCGAGTTAAATTATGAAATAAAATTCCCCATATTTCCGTTAAAAACCCCTAGATTAGATGACCCAAACAAGGTGCAACAGTTAGTTCTCTGTTTTGTTATCACCGGAATAATGCAGAGTTGTACAATCTAGTTAAAAAAATGATTTTATTTATGCATTTTTGGTCTCTGGAGACAGGTGCAATTAGCCCCCCCCCCTCTTTACAACCCTTTTACATTTTGTTGTTATATTATTTTCATTCCTTTGGTTGGTTTTTATCAATGTTTTCAGGCAGATACAATATGCAACTTGTCAGGCTTTTTTTGGCCAAACTAAAAATGTACAATAATATGGTGCCAGATAGCTGTTTAATAAATTGAAATCCTTCTATAAAAATTTTGCAATCAAATATCTGATATATCAAAACTTGAAAATCCATATTATTTCTCTATTAAACCCATCCCCAAGTCTTCTATAAAATCTTTAATCTTAATATAGCCGTTTTCGGTAAATTAATCGAACTCAATTCATCAAAGAACAATTTTTCGAACTCTGCTTATCGAAAATGAATTAATCGAAAGGATAAATTATTCGAAAAACCACATTTAAAATAATTATATAATTACAATTATATTTTATTTGATAATAACGGTTAAAAGAACAGCCTGTTTCAGAAATGCATAGAGTACTAAAATAGGGAATTCCGTCCAGTTTGGCTGAATTTCGTGGTCGTCCATGGACATCGGTAAACTTTTTCCCCTGTAGTCCTTATGCATAGCTAATGAAGTTTTATTACTCTATAGAATACATTTATGATCCTTTAAATCCCTCTAGTTCTTTTGCATACCTATTGAGACAGGTAATAAAGAAACAGATTATAAATACTTCTTAATTGTGTTTTAAACATGTTAGTATTTAAAATGAAAGATGTTAAGCTACTGTTTGATCAAGCCATTAAGGAAATGACAATGAGAACTAAATTATTTCGGTTAATTTGGGTTAGTTCGGCTTCGCGCAAGCCGGTGTAAATTGCTATTTATTGAACTACTTATTTAATTGTTTTAATGAATTATAACCATTTCTATCATCTAAAATATAATTATAATATATAATTTGAAATGTGGTTTTTCAATTAATTTGTGCTTTGGATTAATTCTGTTTCGATGAATTGGGCTTTCGAAGAACTTACCGTTTCGATTAACTGAGTTTCGATGAACTGAGTCCAAAAAATTGTAATTTTATTAATTGAGTAGTTAGTTTGCATTAGGATTAATTTTCCTAATCTCTAATAAAGCAACACAAGATTAGCTAATAACTCAATAAATATCTTGTTCTTCCTATGCCTAGATGGACGCCATTGTGATTTGTGTTAATTTAAAACTATAAACTCTGGATTTAAACTTCAAAATCTAAGTTTAGCAGAGTGTAGAAATGCTGTTTTTTAAGTAAAAAATTTAGAATTTAGAGTTTAAAATCAGCGTATAAAATCTGAAATACATGTGAGTGACTGTATATGTTTTCGTATATTTCCAAACGCACACCCATAAAAACTGAAAGTCATGCACGGGACATTTCCGTACAAAGACTCGCACCCTACCTTGAAAAAACGAATTATTGTATATAAATCCAGGAAACAATTTGTTAAAATTTCCGATTAAAAACCTCTATTTGTGCGTCGCAACCCCTAAAAAAAGCTCTGAAAAGCATCCCTATACTTATTTTTGAAAGAGTAATCCGAGAAAAGGTGTGCAGCAGCTGACAAGCCATTGTCAGTTTTTTACTCTTTAGTTTTGTGAAACGAGAACAAGAAAGCCAGTTAAACAGGGTTGCCGGAAGGTATTGTTTTGGGAAATACCTTATGCGGATGTACATTTTATAAAAGTGCTTTATTATTATTAGTAAACTTTACGGAAAGTTAATAAAATGCTATTTAGGTCGTATAAACTAAGAAAAGTCTCTTTTTGCGATCATCGCATTTATTGGAACCATTACCCTCTCTCTTCTCCGAAGTTGATGCCGTAGATAGCATGCCTGGTGATAGGTGGAGGGGATATACCGTGGTAGGCAGGGGAAATATGATCATAATATGATATTTTCAAATGTACAACAAAAGACTGTCTAGGAAAAGTCCGTATAAATATATGTATTGTAAACGCTCTCAATTTGAGACACAGGGTCTTAAAATTGAAATAAAAATCAAATCTTTGCTTTTATATATAAGATCCCATGAGCTATTCTATTAATACTTGGTACCTCTAAAAAGTACTGAAAGTGTTAGATTTCACAACTACTCGAAAGTTTTATAGGGACCGATATGATACTCTACTAACACTTTCTAAATCTGAGAGCTTATTAGCAACCGAAAATTCCTTCACAAAAAATGTATTTTATCTTTTCGGGTGGAATGAGCAATTTTTGAAAAAAAAATTAAAAGTTTGTTTTGTTCTCAAACAAAATTTAGAGGCCGATTTATTGCTTTTATTTGGAAAATCCGATGAGCTATTTTATTAACACTTGATAGTCTTGGTACCCCAAAAAAGTACTAAAAGTGTAAGATTTTTTAACTATTCAAATGTTTTATTGTGGACCGATATGGTGAGAGCTTATTAACAACCAAAAATATCTTCACAAAAAATTTATTTTAACATTTCCGGTGAGATGAGTCGTTTAAAAAAAATTAAGTTTGTTTTCCTTTCAACCAAAATTTGGAGGCCCATTTATAGGTAGTTTTTATTTGGAAAATCGCATGAGCTATTTTATTAACACTAGGTACCTACCTGTAAAAAGTACTGAGAGTGTTAGAATTCACAACTACTCAAAAGTGTTATAGGGACCGATATGGTACTCTACTGACGTTTTATAAATCTGAGAGCTTATTAACAAACGAAAATAGCTTGACAAAAGATTGATTTTACCTTTTCTGGTGGGATGGGACGTTTTTTTTTAATGCAAAGTTTGTTTTGTCCTCAACCAACATTCGGAGACCCATTTATAACTTTTTATAAAAAAAATCCCATGAGCTATTTTATTAGCACAGCACTTGGTACCTCTAAAAAGTATTGAAAATGTTACATTGCACAACTACCCAAAAGTTTTATAGGAAACCGATATGGTACCCAACTGCTTTTTTCTAAATCTGAAAGCTAATTAACAATGGAAATAAATTCCAACAAAATGTATTTTATATTCTGTGCTGAAATGAGAAGTTTTTTTTTTAAATTAAAAGTTTGTTTCCCAGCCCATGAGCTATTTTAGTAACACTTGGTACCTCTAAAAAGTACTAAAAGTGTTAAATTTTTCAACTATTCAAATGTGTTATAGGAAACCGATACTTTCTAAATATGAGAGCTTATTAACAACCGAAAAAACCATCACAAAAATATTTTACTTGTCTGGTGGGATGAGCCGTTTTTTTTTAATGGAAAGTTTGTTTTGTCCTCAACCAAAATTTGGAGGCGCATTTATTTCTTTTATTTGGAAAATTCCATGAGCTATATTATAATTAACACTTGATACTTTTAAAAAGTACTGAAAGTGTTACATTTCAAAACTACTCAAAAATTTTATAGGGAATCGATATTTTTTTTATGGCAGTGGCACACACACTAAAGGGAGATCCTATGGCGCTAGACGAGCGGTGTGTGTGTGAAGATGTTGATTGACACGGTTCTTGAATAGTTGTAGGTTGTAATTAGTGGGAAACAGATGTCCTGGAAGTGAGTTCCACAGTGATGCAGTGCGCCAGACAAAGGAGTTCTTGTAAAGCGATGTTCTAGGTGTTTCTAGTTGTACGACGAACTGGTGCGCTCTTGCCATCTGTCGTGAGTGTCTGGCAGGAGTTGCCAGGGGCGGGATGATGCGGGCCAAATCCTGGGAAAATCTGCCGTGAAAGTATCTGTAAAACAGAGACATCTCGGCCACATGTCTGCGGTGTTCAAGACTAGCCAGATTCCGGGTCAACTCCGGGTCACCGACGAGACGCACAGCTCTCTTCTGAATGGAATCCAGCAGCTTTAGGGTATGCTTTGGTGCGGCACCCCAGATATGTGAGCAATATTCTAAGCACGGTCTTATTTGCGCTTTGTACACCAAGAGCAACTGCTGCGGTGTTGCGAAAATAGCGCACCAAGCTTCTGGGAGGCTGATTGTGCGATGTTAGCAACATGGTCATGCCATGACATATTGCTGTTGACCGAGACACCCAGCAGTCCGATTGACGAGGATGAAGGAATGGTCGATCCTGCCATAATGATGTCAGGGCCCGCTGTATTGGCCGTCTTGGTAAACGTTGCTGCTTGGGTCTTTGCTGCATTGAACTGGACCAAATTTCGGTCGCCCCAAGTTTGAACTTTCTCCAGGTCTTGATTAATAGCTGTAAATTGCTCCTGTCTGCGGTGATGAGTCTCAGTCGATGGTAAGGGTTTTTCTGATCTAAAATGGAAGCCAAGGGTACTGTTATCTGCAAAACTGTAAACAGGATTATTCGTGTCGATCAGCAGGTCATTAATATAGATGAGGAACAGGGCTGGTTAAAGTATTGTGCCCTGAGGCACGCCCGCGTTAATGGTGAATGTGTCCGAGATGTGTCCATCGACTGCAACGTGTAGGGATCGGTTCTTAAGGAAACTGGCCAGCCAGCTGCAGAGAGAGGCTGGCAGTCCGAAGGACGGCAGTTTGTTGAGCAGTCCGTCATGCCAAATTCTGTCGAATGCCTTTGAAATATCCAACGCAATCGCTCGAGACTCTCCGTTGTTTTCAATTGCCGTACTCCATATATGAGTGACATAG
Source organism: Pissodes strobi (assembly GCA_016904865.1). Taxonomy (NCBI): domain Eukaryota; kingdom Metazoa; phylum Arthropoda; class Insecta; order Coleoptera; family Curculionidae; genus Pissodes; species Pissodes strobi. The sequence continues at coordinate 72,571 of MU183411.1, read as the reverse complement.
GCCAATATATCCCCATAGGCCGATCTCTCTTTGCGAAAGCCGTATTGATTATCGCTGATTATTCTGTTGTTCTCGAGGTACTTGAGTAGTTGCTGGTTGACTACACGTTCCATGACTTTGGAGATTATTGGAAGCAAAGCAATTGGGCGATAGTTTGAGGGCGTGGTTTTCTTGCCTTTTTTTTGGAACAGGTTGCACTCGAGCGACTTTCCAAGAGGATGGGTAAATCCGTTTTCCGTAAGAATGAGAAAAAAGCCTGGAAGAAACGGGTGTTAGTTCGTTGGCGCAGTTCTTTAGCACGATGGCAGGTATTCCGTCCGGTCCTGATGCCTTTTGCGTATCTAGTTCTTTAAGGATTTTGCGAATATCATGGTAATGAAACTTGACTTCTGCCATGGTAGTGTTGATGTTCGATATGGTGGGGAGAGTCTTGCCTTGGGGGACGTCTAAGGTAGAGTAAATATATGGTACCCTTCTGTCATTTTCTAAATCTGAGAGCTTATTAACAACCGAAAAATCCTTCACAAAAAATATTTTACTTTCCTAGTGGGACGAGTCGCTTTTTTTAATGGAAAGTTTGTTGTATCCTCAACGAAAATTTGGAAGTGCATTTATTGCTTTTATTTGGAAAATCCCATGAGTTATTTTATTAACACTTGATACCCCTATAAAGTATTTTCTGGTGAGATGAGTTGTTTTTTTTAATGAAAAGTTTGTTTAATCCTCAACCAAAATTTGGAGGCCCGTTTATTGTTTTTATTTGGAAAATCCCATAAGATATTTTATTTTAAAAAAATGCTGAAAGTGTTAAATTTCACATCTACTCAAAAGTTTAATACCATGGTATTCTACTGATAATTTCAAAATCTTAGAGCTTATTTACAACCGAAAATACCTTCACAAAAATTTATTTTACGTTTTATGGTCTGGTGAGTCGTTTTCCTTCAAATGGAAAATTTGTTTTATTCTAGAACGAAAATTTGAAGGTCCATTTATTGTTTTTATTTGGAAAAATTAGCTGTTTCATTAAAACTTGGTACCTCTCAAAAATGCTTAAAGTGTTAAATTTCACAACTACCTACTGAGACATTTTATGGGGAAGCGATATGGTACCCAAACCCAACTGACATGTTCTAAACCGAGAGCTTATCAACAACCGAAAAATACCTTCACAAATAATGTATTTTATCTTTTGTGGTGAGATGAGTAGTTTTTGAAATAAAAATTGAAAGTTTGTGTTGTCCTCCACCAAAATTTGGAGGCCCATTTATTATTTTTATTTGTAAAATGTTATTTACACTTGGTACTTACCTCTAAAATGTACTGAAACTGTTACATTTCATAACTACTAAAAAGTTTTATAGAGAGCTGATATGGTGCTATACTGACGTTTTATAAATCTGAGAGCTTATTAATAACCGAAAATTTCGAATAAATCAGTATCGATTTTCTACAGAAAACCCGATCTGCTTATAGAAAGATATCTCTATGTATTGGGTGGCTCGAATTCTAGGCTATGTATGGGGATCTCGAAAACCGTAAACGATACAGTGTCAGTCAAATTAGGGCAAAATTGCGCATTTAAGTGCCTAAGAATATCAGAAAGTTTTAAAAGTCCTAGTATTTCCGAAGATAGCCAGAAAAAACAAAAATTTTTAAAAATCGTTTTACTTTTTTCCTGGGCTTATTTAAAAGCGGATTTCAAATTTAATTGCACTTTTGCATTGCCACTTTTTCTCTCTGTTCAATGGTATTATTGGGTTTGGAATCCGACGTTTCATCTTCAAGTGGCCATCATCATATTTCTTTTATTAAATACGAAGTTTATTTTTTGTTATCGTTTTTCAGATGATATTGGTGTGACTAATATGAATATGTATTTTTTTTATTTTTTACCTTCTTTTATTTTGCTTTGGCGTAATTTTGAATAGTTAAGGTTAATTAAATTTAATTAAAGTTCGTATTTAAAGAAAGGTTGACGACCTCTTGAAGACGAAACTTTGGATTCCAGCTCCTCATCAACTTTTTTTTTTAAATACGAACTTTAATTAAATTTAATCAACTTAAACTATTCAAAATTACGCCTAATAATAATAAAATAAATAATTTAAAAAAAAATAAAAAAAGATTAAAAAAATTAAAAATACTCTAATATATTAAAAACGCCAATATATTCTGAAAACAATAAAAAAAAATTGAAGTTTGTATTTAAAAAAAAAAGTTGATGACCCCTTGCAGACGAAAGGTCGGATTTCAAGCTTGATACCACCATTGGATAGAGCGGAAAAAGTGATAATGCAAAGGTGCAATTCAATTTGAAATCCGTTTTTAAATAAACCCAGAAAAAAAATAAAGCTTTTTTTCAAAATTTCGGTTTTTCCCGGATATATCCGGAAATACTCGGAATTTTAATGCTTTCTAAACGGCATATTGTTACGCACCTAAATGCGCAATTTCGCCCTAATTTCACCGACACTGTATCTCATACGGTTTCCCAGATCTTCATACAAAGACTCGAATTCGAGCCACCCTGTACACTCATGATGAATTCGCAAATTTTTTAATAGTTGTCAAATGTAACACTTTTCGCACTTTTCAAATGTTGTTTCACTAAAATAGCTCATGGGATTTTTAACATTTTAGAAAAAATATGTTTTCTCTTTTTAAATTTTAACACTATACTTCAAAATTGTTTGAATGTTTGGAAAGAGTTTCATGTTTTTATAGACTCTTTAAAAAGTGTATTAAATGTTTTATTTGAATAACTGTTTAATAATACAAAAATATCATTCAAATTTTAACACTTAAAAAATCTAAAATAATTAAATACCAAATTTTTGGTAGAAGAGCTGTCGGTCTCGGATTTATTTGAAAAATTGCTCCCTCTTCAAAAAATTATTAAAAAAATATTTTGTGTAGTTGTCAATATCGAGAAAGCTCTCAGATTCATTCTCTATCAGAAACCCGATCTGCTAGTAGATAGATACCCCTATGTATGTATAGTTGTAAAATGTAACACTTTGCGCACGTTTCAAAAGTTCTTTCATTAAAATGGCTCATGGGATTTTTAACATTTTAGAAAAAATACGTTTTCTCTTTTTAAATTTTAACACTATGTACTTCAAAATCGGAGGGTGTTTGGAAGCCCTTTTTTTTTCTTAGAACCACCAAATGAAATATTGGAACGTATTTAAGACCACCCTGTACCGAAGGTGTTCTTCAAGTACCATCCGAAACTTCACGACGTAGACACAAGGCACCGCCCCTTAAATATCGGAATGTATTTGGAGATTACTGTATACAGAAGAGAGTAATTTTGAAGCAGTGTCCGAAAAATCAGGCTGTAGAATGGTCAAGGAATCACCCAAAATTTCGAAGCATACTTAGGGACCTCTGTATTTAGGGTGATTGCTAAGTACTATCCAAAACTTCAGGGTGTAGTTCATTTTGATATTTAAGGAAAAACTTTCTATAAGAATATGTTCCAAATCATTTAATTTCCGCAGTACGGGGTACTGAAAAAATGCTATTTAAAATTATTCTCTTACGAGAGTCGCTATGCTCTTATAATTACTTTGAGTTAATAAAGTGTTCTGTTCTTAGTGGTAAAGTCAACTTTCCTCTGTGATGCAGGCAGAGGTGGGTTATTTCTATAAAAAGTTACAAGCTAATGGATTTTTCCATTCTTGTTCATCATTTTCAAACTTTTCAAACAAGTGTAGGTAATACATCAATCCAAACTAACCCTAACTCAAACAAGTGTAGGTAATACATCAAGACCCCAAAGTAGCGATGAACGTGGCCGCGGGACTCTGCTTGCAAAACTCAAAATTGATTTCTTACATAGCCAATTCGAACCCTTGAAAATGTTGATTTTTTTTAATTTAATAATTTATATTTACTGAATTTTCTTTAAGGATTAATTATTTGGATAGTTTGATGTTTCTCTAGTTGTTTAGCACACACCGATAGCAGAATTAATTAATGCCTTTACTACTCCGATATAACGATATGTAATTACTATATTTTTGAAATGTTTAATTTTTGTCTTGCGTACTAATGGTTCTTACAGTTTCTTTTTAAATAGCTTTGTAGTAGCTATAACTGATGTATAACCATGATTTTCTCTTGATTAAAATGAACCATTGACAATATTGAACTAATGTACCCACATACATCTGTATAATGTGTATAATAATTTGTAGGTGTATAATCATTTCAATTTTTAATCATCTCCTGATGATGCTAACATGGTTAGAGAAACGCGCGTCGAGTGCAATAATTCTGTTTCGGTATTGTGGATCAAACTCAGTTTTAGTAATTTAAATTTTAGATTTATAATTTTTTGTCATAATTTTGTTCGAATGAAAAATTACAAGCAATGCTGCAAAACAGACGCGAAATCCAAATTAGGACCGCCATTTTGATATCGTTTGCGTCCATTTTTGTCATCACACGCTTTGATTTAAAATAACTTCTCAGATAATACAAATCAATAATTTCCTTATGGATTTAAAAACATTTTGTTAAAATGACGCATTATTTGCAAAGCACGCGTGCACTCTTTGAAGCCACGAAAAATAAAAGTTAACAAGTTAGTTAAAATCCTAACTTACCTCATATTTATATAGCAATTCCTCAAATTAACTGAAGATGGTAATTCCAAAAGACGCTCAAATGACGCTTAATCCAATTTTCTTGATGTTCCAAAACTTATCGCGCACTTTTCACTTGCTGGCGCGAGCGCATGAAGAGATAAAATTAATTAACCCACAAGTTCGTGAAAGCGCACCTGTAAAAGCGCTCGAAAATTAAAAAAAGTTAGAGCGTAATAAGGCTTAAAAAAGTGTCCGCGTCGAGCTGAAGTGTCACAATGACAGTGTTGCGTTAGATCGGGGTAGTCTGAAGCA
>MU183411.1:4191-44920 GCA_016904865.1 Pissodes strobi | reverse complement strand
ATTTAATTTTTCTTCGATGTTACAATTTTAATATTTAATCATCGTGCTAATTGTTTAAACTTTTTGGTATATAATCTTTTTTCGTGATTTCAGTTTTTAGAAATTGTAGCAACTAAGACAATAGTTCTGTATCCATAAACATTCTTTCGATATTCTTGAGCAGGTGTTGAACGGCGTTATATATAACTTTCTTGGCGTTCTTTCAACCTAATGCAGAAAAACATTACATTTTCTTTTTCTGCATCAGGTTGAAAAAACTCTCTCTCTTCTACTATATCACAGATAAAAGTAATCTGTGACTATATGTTATAATTTATATTTTGTAGCCTGTAAGTTATTTTAAATTATTTTTGGCATTTTCATTTCATGATAGCATTCTTATGCCATTCATCAACCTAGCTCAAAAAATAATTAATTTTTTCTATGACGTACAGTTTTAATATTTAATCATCGTGCTAATTCTTTAAATTTCTTAGGTATTTCATTTTTATTGGTTTTTTCAGTTTTTATACATTGTAGCATCTAAGACGATAGTTCTGTATCCATAAACATCCCTTCGATATTCTTGAGCAGGTTCTGAACGGCGCAATATTTATCTTTTTTGCGTTTCTTCAACCTAATGCAGAAAAGTAAAATGTAACTTTTCTACTATATGTTATAATTTGAATTTTGTAGCCCGTATGTTATTTCTAAATTATTTTTGGCATTTCTAGTTCTCAGATATGGTTGCAGATTAGGCATCGAAGCGGAATGAAACAACTCATGCAAGACCACATAATAACGTTTTTATGCCATTCTTCAACCTAACGCAGAAAATAATTAAAGTTTTCTACCATGTACAATTTTAATATTTTAAGCATCGTGTTAGTGCTTTAAACTTCTTTGGTATTTTGAGTTTTCAGAAAGGAATCCATCTAAGATGGTCGTTCTATTTCAAAAATCATTTCTTTCGATATCCTTAAGCAGGTATTTGAGGACGACGCATTTAAAATTTATATAGGTTACTTCAACCTAATGCAAAAAAAAAACAGAATGAAATTTTTCTTTGATGTTAAAATTTTAATTTTTTTAGTTCGTATGTTATTTTCTTTGTAATTTTAGTTTGGCTCAGTATTTTCAGTTCTTAGAAATGGTAGCAATCCGGTTGATGTAACCATCCTTCTCTAGGTTATAATTTTTGAGTATGGCCGACTACTCAGAAGGTGGAGAGGACTACTCAGAAGACGACTTTTCACTTCTTTTCAACTCTAAATTGTGAGGTAAATAACTGTTGCAAAAACGACCTTTTTAGAGCTTGATATACATATTAAAGAAATTCCGTCTTTCAATGTTCATTTATTCATATTAAACACTTGTTAAAATAATATTTAGTATTTTATTAATTTAAATAACTTGCCTATAGACACGCAACTGGCATATCATTATTTCCTTCAGACATAATAAAATCCACTGAATGCAAACTGGTTTGCACCCTTAATATTAACCATAGATTTTTGTTCCTCTGTGTAATTTTCAAAGGAACTTTTTATACAATTTTCAATATTGAACCGGTTATGCCTGACAATCTGCAAAGATTTCTCCATAAATGCATACCTACATACTTATTTTAAATAGATAATAAAATTTTATAGGTATTCCGAGTTGAATTATTTCAAGTTTAATTGCTTGACTTATCAATTCGTATTAAAAAATAACATTATTTTAATGTTAAGCTGTAATCGCGCCTCATTCTTTCATTCAATAGTAATAAGAGTGTCAAGGGGACAATTTCATCTATTGTCGCAGAATGGTCCGAATATACAACTGCCAACTAAGCTACAACAAAAACGTGAACACGAATACCAATGACCAAGAAAGAGATAAAACGTGTAAACTTCTTTTTAACACTGCTTTGCAGCTTTACATTTTGTCTAAGCTAGCTGAAGATGTGAAAATGGAGCTGTTCAAGAAGTTAGACGTAGCAAAGCCTTTAAAAAAGAATAACTCTAGAAAACATGTAAGGATCAACAAAAGAAACATGCTCAAGCATGCCGGTGTTCTACTTTTTTTGTTTGTAATAGTCGTCGGCTTGTATTATATACTGGTTCTGACAGGTGGACATAAATCCCATAATGCTGAATAATGTATGTAATTTTGTTAAATATTTTAGGTAGAATAAAATAATAAATCTATTACAAAATTTTTATTATAAACATAAACACATAGATATTGTATTAATAAATAATACACATGATTCGCACTGCGAATTGGTTGTCCTAGCGAGGCGTTGGTAATTGTTCTTCTACAAAACTGTCTTGTTCCGTTCCGCGTTAGAAACTTCTGAAATCTTTGAATCTGCAGGAACAAACCACTATTAAAATTATGTCGCTAAAATACATTATTCGAGCTAAACTCTGTCGCTAAAATACATTATTCGAGCAGTTGTCAATATTTCTGGCATACTGATGCTAGAACAACACTATGTAATGTCCATCTTTAAACTAGGTTTTTGATTCACTAGAGCTCACACGGCGCCCAGGGCAGAAATAAGAAAGCCGCCCCTTTGTATACACTAAATAAATTCGCCACCCTATATATTTTTGTATTGGATATTTTTTAGAGACAGTGTTGTAAATGAAAATATATCCGCCAGAAATATGTCCTTGGAAATGGACATATAATTAATTTCCAAAAGTTTAACGGAAATATTAGAAACAAGAAAATAAGAAATATATATATTAAAGAGATTCTAAATAAAGTGTATATTTTTATTTAATAAAAATGTCATAAGACAAATTCAGTGAAATCTTTCTTGAGCGGACACTCACGGTTTCCCAAAAAATTTCCGTTTAAGGGAGCTGCCCTTATAGTCCTGGAGCCCGTGTACAAAAATTGCAACGATTTCGGGCAGTTTCTTTATATTGTTATTCGATTGTACCCACATTGTGCAGATACGTTTGGGGTGTCAGCTGGCTAGGTGGCGGTGGGTGTAGTTGCTAAGGGGTTGCAAACAAACGAAAAAAAAAACGTGACGGGAATCAGTCCCGGGCAGCGCGAAACTTTTATGAACGGAAAATTATGTTCAATAATGAACATTGTCAGCTAGCCGGGGGGTGGTGGGGTACTTGTCAGCTAGGGGTGCGAATGAGTCCGAAAATGCGAATTTTCAGAACGATGTCGGGCAACTTCAAATTTGGGTGGCTACTAATATTTTATATATGATTCACGGAAAAAAGTGTCAGCTGCTGGTATGTCGGTGGAAAAGTTGTCAGCTGGGGTCACAAAACGTTCCGGGCGTACACGCGCTGTTAGCTGGCCCGCACGACCTTTAATGCATTAGCTGACAATTTTTCCACCAACATACGAGCAGCTGATAAATTTTTTCGTAAATATTACATTAAATATTAGTATCCAATTAAATTACATGTTTCCCGAAATCATTCTCGATGAGTTAATCATAAAAAGAACATGCAGGGGGCAATCTCGACTTAACAATTTCAGTTCTACATAATCAGACATTCATTTAACTATCAATGGATAATTATTTAAGTACTGCTTAATTAGAATGCATTATATACTGTACTACATAAATTAATAGTAACCAATTTTACTATACAAAATCGTATTATTTATTATTTAAAAAATAATAAATCATCTTAACATGTCGGTATTTAGTCTCAATCTTCGTCATCAGCATCTTCTTCGTCATCATCAGAGTCTTCAATCTCATGTTCGATTGGCAAAAGATCGTCATCAGGCTGTTCATTGACGTTTGGAAAAATAAGTAATTGATTATATAAAAATTATTACTATTTTATGGCATGACAAATTCAAATAATTTAAATAAATACCTTAGTAATAGTATTGTCGGTGTCTTGAGTCATCATTTCCACAGTCGGGAGTAATTGGTCGCCATCAAACCTTTTGCAGGCGTATTTACCTTCCTCCAGCTGCCATCCATAATCCAGTGAGTCCAATGTGGCCGGAACTTGCTGGTGCGAGTTACTCCAAATCCTCAATAATATTGCTGTTTTAATTCAGAGTATGATGGTGGCAAGAGGGATGCGTCGAAATTCTTATCAGGCAATGTAAATTCGTTGTCATTTTTTCCTAGTTTATATACTTTCATGGAGGTCGCTACACGTACATGGTCGCTAAGCCATACATGGTACACACAAATTTTTTGATGGCTGGCATAGCATTGGCAATGTTTTCTTTCAATAAGTTGCAGATAGCAATAAATACTGCAATAATATCTGAATTTGTATGTACCATGTATGGCTTTACGACAATAAAAAAGTTAATGATGCACATGTGGCGACCTTCATGAAAGTATATAAACTAGGTAAAGATGACATTTACATTGCCTGATAAGAACTTCGACGCATCTTTCTTGCCATCATCATACTCTGAACTAAAACAGCAATAATTATTGAGGACCATCTACATATCGAGGATTTGGAGTAACGCGCACAAGCAAGTTCTGTCCACATTGGACCCACTGGATCATGGATGGCAGCTGAGGAAGGTAAATACACCTGCAAGGTTTCATGGCGACCAATTACCCCCGACTGTGAAAATGATCACTCAAGACGCCGACAATACAAAAAGTATTTATTTAAATTATTTGAATTTGTCATGTCATAAAATATTAATAATTTGTATACAATCAATTACTTATTTTTCCAGATGTCAATGAACCGCCTGATGACGATCTTTTACCATTCGAACATGAGATTGAAGACTCTGATGATGACGAAGTAGATGATGACGATGATTGAGACTAAATATCGACATGTTAAGATGACTTAATAGTTTTTTAATAATAAATAAGACGATTTTGTATAGTAAATTGTGTACTATTAACTTATGTAGTACAGTATATAATGCATTATAATTAAGCAGAAAATAATTATCCATTGAAAATTAAGTGAATTTCTGATTATGTAGAACTGAAGTTGTTAAGTCGAGATTGCACCCTGCATGTTTTTCATGATCAAATCATCAAGAATGATTTCGGGAAACTTGTAATCTAGTTGGATACTAATATTTAATGTAATATTTACGAAAAAAAGTATCAGCTGCTCGTATGTTAGTGGAAAAATTGTCAGCTGATGCATTAAAGGTCGTGCGCGCCAGCTAACAGCCCTTTTGTGACCCCAGCTGACAAGTTTTCCACCGACATACGAGCAGCTGACACTTTTTTTCGTGAATCATATATAAAATATTAGTCGCCACCCAAATTTCAAGTTGCCCAACATCGTTTTGAAAATTCGCATTTTCGGACTCATTCGCACCCCTAGCTGACAAGTACCCCACCAGCCCCCGGCTAGCTGACAATTTTCAATGTTCATTATTGAATATAATTTTCCGTTCAGTACAATTTCGTGCAGCCCGGGACTGATTCCCATCACAATTTTTTTCATGTGTTTGCAACCTCTTAGCAACTACCCCCACCGCCACCTAGCCAGCTGACACCCCAAACGTATCTGTGCAATGTGGGTACAATCGAATTAAAATATGAAGAAACTACCCGCTAATCGTTGCACTTTTCTACACGGGCTCCAGGACTATTATTATCCGCCCGATAGAACATTATTTTGCTTATCCGGTTAAGGGAAATAAAACAATTCACCAATTTAACATCCTTTTTATTGAACACGAACAATATCAATAAACAGGGTAAAGTCCATAGCGAAATGTTTACTTACAAAAAAGTCATTAAAATGAAAAGTAAAATAAAGAAAATCACCTATTTAAAGAGAATCGGGATTAAAAAAAGTAAACTAAGTGAGTGGCAACAAAAATTTTATGATTTAGAGAATGGTAAAGAAAATCCAATTATCCAAAAAGTTTCGGATATAAGTATTAATATATTTTTATTTATAAAGATGTTTTGTAAGTACATATTTTGTTGACACCACCTAGAGAAATAATGACAATCTGATCTGAAGCGCCCTTGGTCACACGTTGCACGTTGCTTGCACATTATTGAACAAACACTTTTTCTTTTAACACGTATACGTGATGATTTAAAATTTTACGTGTGTGTAATCAATTGCGCCAGTGACATTTGGTAATATATGATTTACTGCCGACTCTTATTTGGCTATGTTAAGAGCTTTGTCTAAAGCAGGAAATTTAATTCATTTATTATTCTTTTCGCAAATTGCACTTGAGACGTGACTGTAGTTTGATGGATCACAATATCCCAACTAACATCTTGTTGCATTCCAGGGTCCCCTTAAAAAAAACAAAATATTTAAATACTGCTGAGACTTAAAAACCTATAAAAAATCACTTTGTTCAACCACATGAAGGGCATTTTTGCATTTTTCCTTTAAAAATAGGGCCAGGGCCGTTCCTGGCGAGCGCGCAGGACGTGCATGCACGCAGGTGCAAAATTTTAGGGGAGCAAAATCGACGGTCATTTACAAATTTAAAAAAATAATAAAATTTTCTCTTATTTTATCATTTCAATATGTCTAAAAATTTTACCAAGCGTAGCACAAATGTGCTCTCCGTAGTTTCCTTGTTGGACACTACATGCCCCGCCGTATATAGAATAAAAGATACCGCCTCTCTTGAGTGCGAGTTAAATTAAATTACTGTTGGATAAAGGTTGTACTATTGATAAAGAGCAACAGAAACAATACGAGATTAAAAAAAAACGGTGGTGTGCAATAATTGAAAGGATGATTTGCATAGTGCAATATTTAGCTGGTGAAAATCTGGCATTCAGAGGAGAAAGCCAAACGCTTCATCAACCGAATAATTCCAAATTTTTTAAAATTAGTTGAAATGGTTGCTAAAATTGATCCAATTATAATAGAGCATAATATTAATAATATTCAGAAATCTAAAAGCTTAAATCAACATATGCCTCATTATTTAGGTAATCATTTTCAAAATGAATTAATTAGTTTGTTGTCAAAAAATACTCAAAAAGAGATTTTATGGTGTCTTAAAACAGCAAAGTATCCCTCAATAATTTTAGATGAAACTCCCGATGATAGTCATATTGAACAGCTCACTGTTATAATACGATTTGTTCATTGTACCCCTGGAGCAGTAGAAATAAAAAACAATTTTTAGGCTTTTTTAAAGTTTTAAATATGACAGGGTAAGGGCTTTTTAATTATTTTAAAAATGAAATTTTCTTCAAATTTGAAATCGATTTAAATGATATGACAACGGCGCAAATATGTCTGGCAAGCATATAGGTCTTCAAGCTCAAATTAAAAATGTAAATCCCAAAGCAATGTTTGTGCCCTGTTCAGCTCACACATTAAACCTGACCGTTAATGATGCAGCCAAAATTTCTTTTGAGACTGTTGTTTTTTTTTAATCATTCAAGAACTGTACAACTTTTCTGTTTCTCCTTATAGATGGGAAATTTTAAAAAATAATGTCCCTAATTTAACAATGAAATCAGTTAGTGATACTGGGAAAGTATAGAATTAATATTAATATTAATATTAATATAGTAAATTAAAAGCTACAAGATCCGAATAGAAACTTAATGACTGCCATAAAGAAATTGAAAATCTAAATCTTTATTTTAACGAAAAACGGTCAGTCAAAAATTTTGATTTGCTCATCAATAAAGCTATAGGAGAAGCAGAAAAAAACGATGTAGAGCAGGTATTCCCAGTAATACGGCAACAAAAATGATGGAACAATTTTCATATGAAAGTAAGGATGAATCTGTAGCAGATCCAAAGAAAAAATTTAAAATCGATTTTATTTTCTAATGTTAGATACAACCATTCAGTCTTTACAAAGGCGGTTTGAGGGTATAAACAAATTTTAAAATATATTTTGGTTCTTATGTAATTTTGAAAATTTAGAATCTGACTTAATTAAAGAGTCATGTGTAAATTTAGATACCGCATTGCAAGTTGAGATTAATGAAGTAATATCTACAGCCATTGACGGCTTAGATTTACATAATGAAATTTCAAAAAATAAAATTCTTAGTCCTAAAAATACTACTGATTCATCCTTTCCCATAGACATTTTAAATTATTATACAACTAAAAAAACCTCTTTTTCCAAACTTATTGATATAGTCTTAAGGATATACCTTACATTACCCATTTCAGTAACTTCAGGTGAAAGAAGTTTTTCTAAGTTAAAACTAATAAAGAATTATTTAAAGACATCTATGAGTCAAGAACGCCTATCAGATTTGGCCATTATTTCGATTGAAAATAATATTTCTGAGTCTCTTAAGCATAATCAGATGATCAACGAGCTTGTATCCATGAGAGCCAGACGTGTTTTGTTTTAGGTATATCGTTTCTTTTTTGTTTTGTTTATTACAAAAATAGTATTTTTTCATTTTTGAAACGTTTATTTTTTCTATCATTAAAATATTTCTGTTATTTTTTATTTTATTATAGTTAATTTTATTATCTTATGATTTTCTTGTGAATGTACTGCTTTTAGTTCCTATTATTATTATTATTATTATTATTATTATTATTATTATTATTATTTTTATTATTATTATTATTATTATTATTATTATTATATTTCATAAATAATCAAGTAAATAATCGTAATGATATATTGATTATAAGTTCTAATTATATAGTTTTTTTTGTTTCTTTAGGGTATATTTTTCTTTTGATATACTATAATATTTTTTGTGATTTTGTTTGTTTGTTTTGGTAATTTAATAAATATTTTCTCTAATTATATCAATTTTCTTACATTTCAAATCATTGCCAGTTGTTCGCAAAATATTTAAAAAAAAATAGGACCATTTTTTTAAGTAGGGGCGCACCGAAGAAATCTGCACGTGGGCGCCAGACACTCAAGGAACGGGCCTGAACATGGGCACTTTTATTTGCCATTGAAAATATTTGTAAATATCAAAATTTTGCTATGTGGTATACAAATTATTTTTTGGGGGCATAATTTTTTTTTATGTTCGGCACACACACAAAAGGAAAATCCCACGTGTGCGGAGAAGACGGTGGACGTTGGACTTAAAGCGCTGTAGGTTGTAATTTTCCGGGAAGACGTTACTCGGAACTCTGTTCCAGAGCGAGGCAGTCCTCCAGACAAAGGAGTCCCGCAACAGCGACTTCCTAGGTGTTCGCAACTGAATCGTATGTTGATGAGCAGCTTATGTCTGACGGGTGTTTCTGTTTGGGACAACTCTCGACGGAATCATAAGTGCCAGCTCGCTCGAACACCTTCCGTAGTAGTATCGATAGTAAAGATCCGCCACTTTTCTTCGATGTTCGAGGCTATCAAGGTCTTTAGTCAACTCTGGGTCATCCACAAGACGGGCTGCTCTCCTCTGGATGAAATCTAATATATTAAGCAAATGTTTGGGTGCCGAGCTCCATACATGGGAACAGTATTCCAGAGATGATCTTATCTGGGTCTTATAGAGCAGTAAGAGCTGATGCGGTGTATACAACTTTTTTGCTCTATAGAGTGCTCCTAGCTTTTGTGCTGCTGCCTTGGCGATTTTGGTGTCGTGATTACGCCAAGACATATTGTTTTTTTACGTTGATGCTCAGCAAGCGCATGGATGAGGCCATAGTCAGTGTTTGTCCTGTCATTGATAAGTCGGGTTCTGCGGTGTTTGTTTTTTTTTGAGAAGACAGCTGCTTGAGTCTTTCGTGCGTTAAACTGGACATTGTTTTCCTCACCCCATTCCACGATGGCGTTCATATCCTCATTGATGGCAGCAATCTGATTTTCTCGGTCGCGTTAGAAATGAGCAGCGGTCATTGAAGTCGGCGACATGAATGAGGATATAAGAGTGCTCTCATCTGCAAAGCTGCAAATAGAATTGTTTGTCCTGCCTAAGAGATCGTTGATATAGATCAGGAACAGTGTGGGAGATAATATACACCCTTGAGGAACTGCGACATTGATTTTCATTTCCTCCGAGAGATGTTCATCAATACCAACTCGGATGCTTCGATCCCTTAAGAAATTGGAAAGTCATAGAAGCAGGATCTAAAGTAGAATTTGATGCAAACATTTCGGCAAGATTGTTCGCTTTTTCTTTGGCCGTTTCCGCTATTGAGCTATCATCTTTGGTCAGTGGTGGGATTGACATCTTTGATAAACCATGATTTGACAGCCTTGGCAACTGACCAAAAGGATCTTGAGAAGCTTGTTCTTGATCTGCTCGTTATATCCCTCCTTACTCACATTAATGGTCCGCTTACACTGGTTTCTAGTCGTGGTGAATATATTTCGATTTTCCGCTGTCGGATCTCGGCGCCATTTGCGGTAGGCGGCATTTTTAGCATTGGCCGCTCTTGAGCAGTTTTTCCCAAACCATGGTTTACAGTTTGAGATACGTTTCATAGAAGAGGGGATGAAAGCCTCCATACCAGCTTGGATAACTTAAGCTACCTCATCAGCAGATTCAGAGGTGTTTTGATTCCCAAAGCAGACATCTTTCCAAGAAAAATAAAGATAAAACTCGCGAAGATCACGCCCCTTTGCAGATTTTTAATGCTAAACCTTTCGGGGTACCTGTGGCTCCTGTGCTTTGGTAGCAAGTTCACAGGTTGCGGAGATAAAATTGTGGTCTTATGAGCCCAACAGAGGTTAGACAGTTACGGTGTAGAGGTCAGGATTAGTTGTTAAGAATAGATCCAGGGGGCTAGCAAAGTATTTTTGACGCTCAGGGATCCTGGTAGGTTCGTCAATTAGCTGAGTAAGTACGTGACGGCTTCTCGTCCTTCATCATCATTTTTGTTGGAGTATTTCAACCTGTCGATGTTATGTAGGTTGAAGTCTTCCACTATGACAATTTATGCCGTTGCTGGGTTTATCTGCAGAAGATCAATTTGACTGCCAAGATTTGAGAAAAGCCGTTTATATTGGTATTTGCTAGGTGACCTATACAAGCAACAAATGACTTTGGTTGCTCGATCTGTGCTTAATTTGAACCACATGACATAGAGTCCTTGGGTTTGTAAGTTTCTTCTCGTTGACAACATAAATCGTCTCGTATAAATCCAGAGTTATGTCGAAATCTGGACTAATGGTTTTCCGGGTATATTTAAATGAACATGTATAATGCTTGATTTCACTTTTGTTTCTGATAGAGCTAAAATATGAGGCTTATTTGATGTTAAGTGCTGGTAGCCCTAGTTAATATTTTTGTTGATGCCTCTTATGTTGCAGAAGGCCAATAGCAGTCTATTTTCTATCCTGGAGACGTTCAAGCCTAATGGTCCTCCCAGGCCAACCTCCACCCGAAGATCCGAACGGGGGGCTATTTTACCTCCGGAGTATTTTGATCTGGGAGGCGCCATCATGCGATATTTCTTCTTTTCCACCCTGGGAATCAGATCAAAAAGGCATGTGATGAAACATGAACCAGAAGTCTTTTCACGCCACCTAAACCAATGTGGTGGTATTTCACAGGGCGATGCGGATGGGCCACATCTACCAATTTCCAATATGGATAGATACTAATTGTCTATGCATACCTAAGGTTCTTCGAAATACTTCCTTTTGCTGAATATGCGAAAGTGCACCATCTCTAGGTTCATTCGACGCTTTTAGAAATTCGTTTGCTAGGAAAGTAACGTTTTCCCTAGTAAATCTAGGATGAAAATATAAAATATAAACATAAAACATTCTAAACTGATGCTACTTAATTGTTTACCTAAATATTTGACGGTATAGTGTATCATCGTGTCATCGTCGTAATGTCTTCTTGCAGTATAACATTTATTTCTACATATTTAGAATGCAATTTATTTGAATATTTTCGAAAAAATAGAAGGGATTACCTTGAAATGTAGTATCTACTTCGTTTTAAGATAACTACTACGTTGTGGTGAATATATAGTAAAGATAGATAGTAAAGATAGTGTGATAGATGCACGACGTGTTTGGCGAGTCGTCCAGCATTTTCGGTTATTGTGAGGGTTTTTACAGGCCTTCTTTAGGCTGTATCGAACTAAGTTTAGTTTAATACTTATACTAACAGCTGGTGAGTTTTGAAAGGCTAATTTTATCTGAGAAGCTACAAAATACCCTTTGTAAGAGCCTACACGCTAACGCGACACGGAGTGGACTTTAGACAGTAAACAGAACAGGACTCCGATAAAGTAAAATGACCAACAAGAAAAAAGTACTTAGCTGCGGAAAATGCAGGCGTAACATTACTAAACTACACTATAGGATTCAATGTGCTGGAACATGTGCTCGCTGGTTTCACAAGGACTGTTCTGGACTTAGCGCTGCTGAATTTTCCTCCTACGAACTATGTCAGGCGCCTCAAAAATGGGCGTGTTTAGACTGTCTATCAGATGATATTGCCGGAAGTACCTCTAGGAGATCTACTGGAAACCGCACCTCACCTCATCCTGCCCCCGCCATGACTAGAAGATCCATGATCTACAACGACTCATCCGATGCTCTAAATTGTGATGATCTCTTCGAGCAAGTCAATCCTTCAAATCATGATATCATGAAAGCTGTCAAGCGGATGTATGATGAGCTAAAGCACTCCATAACTTTTAATGGTGCGGTGATGGAAAAGCTACAGGAAACTGTCGAAATTCTGACAAATGAAAATAAGAAGTTTAAAAAAGAACACGATCTTTTACGAGCAAGAGTTTGGGATCTGGAGAAGGAAATGGCGTATACGAGGTCCAGCAATCCCAAAGACGTGGAAGCGAAGAGTAAGAATCTAGTAATTGTAGGTCTAAAATCCAATCACCAGTGTAATAACAATGTATTGAAAGCCTTTGAGGCGCTTAATGTTACTGTCTCAAATGATGATTTTGATTTAAATGTTCCAACTAGCGATAAGTCCAAAAAAATGCCAATCATTGTTTCCTTTAAAGATCCGGCCTTAAGAAATCAAATACTGGAAAAACGTAAAACAGTCTCTTTAGATACAGAAATATGTAATATTCAGTCCGAGGTTAAAACTAAAATCTATATAAATCCTGACCTGCCCAAGCACATTCGCGATCTATTTCTTAAGGCCAGAGAACTTAAGGAATTTGGGTACAAATATGTCTGGTGTAAAAATGATAGCATTCTTGTAAGAAAAAACGAAGGCGACTCGGTTATTAGAATCATCACTGCAGCACAAGTGGATACCTTGAAAACATAAATATTATTGTTTATTGTTTATGTTTACTATTTTTACGATTTAATACAATGGCTGTTAACCAGAATATTTCTAATTTAAAAATAGGCCATGTTAACGTAAGATCTCTTATTCCTAAGCTTAATAATATCAAAGATTATATATCGGTAAATGATTTCCATATTTTTGCTATTACAGAAACTTGGCTTTCCGACTTGGTTGATGATGAGGTGTTGCGTTTGGACGGTTTCGAATTAATCAGGCGCGACCGCTCTGTGGGTAGGGGAGGTGGCATTCTTGTGTATGTGAGAAACTTGTTTAAATTTTATGTTTTGAATGATTACGAATGTGAATTTTCTGAGCAAATTTGGGTGCAGTTGAAAATTGGTGGAATTTTAAACAGCATAGGTATTTTCTATAGGCCACCCGGGTTTACTAATATAAATGCATTTATGAGTGAGTTTGAGTGTAATGTTTGTCGATATCTGCTGCCCTCTGATAATCTTATATGTCTTGGTGATTTTAATATTAATATCCATAACCTAGAAAGTATACATACACAGAGATTTATTTCTCTGCTACAGGTTTATAATTTGTCTCAAGTCATAGATGAATCAACTCGGCCTGGTTTAGGAGGAAAGACTTCTCTTTTAGACCTAATTATTTGTTCCGATAAAAAATTTTTAGTAAACAGTAATGTTGATCCGACTTTACAGGTGTCAGACCATTTTGTTATTACCTGCCAGCTCCGACTCTTGATTTCTAAGCCGTCCCCCTTTTTATTGACATACAGGAACTTTAGAAGTTTTGAAAAGGACGACTTCTATAACGATTTAATTAATTCACGTTTAGATAATGTATTTTACTTGACAGATATTAATGACAAGGTTGAGGTTTTTAGTGCTTGTATTCTTGGTCTTTTCGATAAACATGCACCACTCGTAACAAATAAAATAACAAAACGGAAGAGTCCTTGGATTACAGATAATATTAGGTATCTTATGCTTTTAAGAAATAGGGCTCTTTCAAAATATAAAAGGGAAAAAACTGCAAATAGTTGGGAAAACTATCGCCAACTTCGGAACCAAGTTACAATAGCTATTGACCGAGAGAAGAAGTGCTACCTTAATGCAACACTGCGTCAGGGTAACTCTAAAAAAAACTGGAACGTTCTACGCAGGCTGAATATTCACTCTAAGCCTCGCAATACAATTCCTGGCCATTTGGCTGATCCCGAGACCATTAATAATTTTTTCGTAAATGCTGCGAGCCCGGATGCTCCAAATCCAGAAACTTTAGCATTTTATCTCCAAAATAAAAAGGAAGGAGTTGGAAATTTCGAGTTTCAACTTGCATCTCTCGAAGAAGTTAAGGAGGCCTTATTTTCTATAAAATCTGAAGCCGTTGGTACAGATGGGATAAGCTTGGCTATGCTGCTGCACTGTTGTCCTTTTATTCTCCCATTTATTGTGCATCTCGTTAACTGCTGTATGGAATCGTCTACTTTTCCAGAGGGTTGGAAATCTTCATACCTACTTCCAATACCCAAAGTTGCATCACCGAGTCAATTGTCCGAATTCAGGCCTGTCAGCATTCTTCCTACCATCTCCAAAGTATTAGAGAAAGTCTTAGAAAATCAAATCAGGATTTATGTCGATAGATTTTCCATTTTGCCGCCAGTTCAATCTGGGTTCAGAAGGGACTACAGCTGTTCAACAGCACTCCTAAAGGTAATGGATGATATCTTGCAAGCGGCTGACCGTAATGAATTAACAACTTTGGTATTATTGGACTATTCCAAGGCCTTCGATAAGCTGAATCATGAATTATTATTGGCGATCTTGAATCATTTGGGCTTTGGAAGAAATTCGTGTTGCCTTATCAAGGAGTATTTGACCGGGCGAACCCAGTCGGTAAAAATCAATGGTCAGTTGTCTTCTTTTTTGATGCTTGTCTGCGGCGTGCCACAAGGGTCCATCCTTGGACCTTTGTTTTTCACTTTATATACTTCGCAATTATCCTCTTGTCTCAGATATTCATTGCTCCATATATACGCTGATGACACACAAATTTATTTGTCATTTTTACCAGATAAAATTGAAGAAGCTAACGATCGTATTTCTCTGGACCTTGCCCTGCTTGCCAGAGCCTCCAGAGATCACTGTCTGGCTTTAAATCCTAATAAATGTCAGGCTCTTCTCTTTGGTAGGATTCAGTGTAGAGACAAGTATGAAAACCTTGTAAAAATTAATGTGGATGGTGAAAGCATAAAATGTACTACTGTAGCTAAAAATCTTGGTGTACTATTGGATGTTAACTTAAGATTTCGAGAACATATTGACAATTGCATTAAAAAGGCATTTATAAACTTAAAATTACTCTATGGTCAAAGACATCTACTTAATAAAGACCTTAGGAAAGTTTTGTGCGACAGTCTTGTACTATCCCACTTTACTTATTGTGACGTCGTATATGGTCCTTGCCTTCTGGCAATCGATTCAAAGCGTATTCAATACATCCAGAATTGTTGCGTAAGATTGATAAATGGAATGAGAAAGTACGATAGAGGTGTGAGTAATGAGATGTGTGAGATGAAGTGGTTGGATATGGCTAAAAGGAGGTTACTACATAGTCTTTTGATATTTAACAAAATTATTTTTATGAAATGTCCAGGGTACCTATACCAAAAAGTTAAATTCAGATATGACGCTCATGACCTGGACTTAAGAAATAAAAACTTTATAACACCTCCTCAACACAAAACATGTTTATTTGAAAGAAGTTTCAGCTACTGTATATATACTCAATACAATGCCATACCCTCCAATCTAAGTTGTCTGCCGCCGCTTCTGTTTAAACGTAAGATTAAGAGTTTCTTTATGGAATCAATTTAATCTTGTACTTAGTGTCTGTAATAAATTTTTCTTTTTCTCTTTTAATATTTTTTAGTTTTGAATAGCTTATATAATGTACATTACACACATATTTATTAGAATAATACATATATTCATATAGCAATTAATTATGGGAGTTATTATGTTAGCTGTATGGTTAAGATAGGAAGCATGCTTCAACTTCGCCATTTGTAATTTACTTGTAAATTATAATAAAGACATTATTATTATTATTATTATTATATTTCGATACAATACTTGTAGTAGTAGCAGGTACTTTGTTTCTATTCATTCCACTCCCGTCTGGAAGAAATGGACTTTATTGGACAAGTCATATTGCTCAATATTGTGCAGTCATCACCATCAGACGTACTCGGTATAAAAATTATTTTGGCACATGTTCGAATTTGCACCAATGAATACGGGCCCTAATTTATATCCTAAATATGATTTGTTTAATTTTTATTATTCGAATATAATATTTGATTCGTTTTTGGCAGTTTTAGTTTGTATTTATTAGTTTTATTTTTCTCTGTATTTTGATAAATATTCATTGGAGCTCTGAGTCATGTTATATTTGTCAGAATTTTTCCTGTTTTCACGTAATGTTTTCACCAGATCTACGTTAATCTCACTAATGGCCTTATTACCTCCAGCATAGTGGGTTCAATGCATAATTCAGCGGCTAGAAATAGAGCACTCTGGCTGCTCTTCGGCGCTTTTATAATTAATTTAGTTAAATCGACAAATTTCGACTGTCAAGAGACTATGCATTTGGCGAAAGCGGTTAAACTTTTATGCCGAGGCAACGTGCTGACTTATCACAGTGACGATTTTCAAACCTTATTGCTATTCGATCGATAGAAGTTATATTAGCCAGAGACAATTTTAAATAGACGCTAGAAAAGTCTTAAAATCAACGTGTTTTCTGTTTCTACGTTCAAATTAAATTTAGCTAACCAATTATCTGCGACAATTGATAAATAACATTTCTTCAAAGTTATTAATGATATACCTCAAGCAAATTTATTTGGTTAGTAAATATTTACACTAGCTATCCGTCGAAATGTTGGCATCAAACCTTTAATAAACGCACGGTGCAAAAGCCATTGACTGGTACGTACATGAATTTTGCCCCCCGTATCAAACACATTTCAAAAATAAATAAACCATAACTTTGCACACTGCAAATAAAATTTTGCAAGCGCACACAAGAAATGCAAAATAGAAAAACAAATTGTAACGGTTCGCAAAACAAAATAATGCATGGAATGTGGAGAATGAAGAACGTTTAGAATTTTTAGAAAGACATGCTTGAAATTTTAGTAAACGGGGAGGAAATTGCAATTTTTGGTACCTCATAACTTTCCCCAAAAGAGTGTGCAAAATTTGAAGATAGGTGTGCAAAATTGTGCAAAATTAGTTGCACATAGTAGCATAAAAAATTTTAAATTTTGTGACAAACGGGGGGGAAAATGCACAATTTTAACACCGTATTTTGGGGGATTTTGGAAACCCTATGAAATATTTTCTAGAGGGCTAGGATATTTAAATAGCAGAAATATTCGGAAAGAGGGTTGTAAGGGACGAAAGCGAGAGGGTCAAGCTTGTCCAAATGTCAACCTCACCTGCACGAGCGGCCACCCGGTACACCCTGCTAGACAACAAACGAGGCTCTGGCACCGAATAGTGGGATACCTTGGGGTTGTTCGAAACTAGGCTACCGGGAGGAAAGAATACTGTTTTAAAATCAGACCACATCCTTTACCAAAATAATGCCGACAATCACAGTGGACAGGGGGGTGTAGCCATCCTCATAAATAAGAAACTCAAACATATGTTATTAAAAATTCGCCCCAATTTCAGACAGAATCATCTACATAATACTCCAACTAAACAAGAGGTACAGACTACAGCTTATCCATGGATACGCACCAACGAGCACAGCGGATCACATAGAGATGGAAACGTTCCTGGAAGATTTATCAATGCAATGAAATCAGAGCAATGTCACTACAAAATTACAAGTGGTGACTTTAATGCAAAAATCGGACAAAAAACGAAGCCGATTCAGAGAACATTGGAAGTTTCGGTCTGGGCACAAGAAAACCGCGTGGAGATATGTTATTGGAATATCTGAACGGAGAAACCTATAGAGTCTGAATACCTATTTCCAGAAAACCAAACAGAGGAAATGGACATGGAGAAGCCCCGATGGCAAAACCAAGAACTAGATTACATACTTGCCAATAGCAGAAAAATCTGCACAAATGTTTCAGTATTGAACCAGTTTGGGACAGTGTTACCACTGCTACCCCGTTCGGGGCAGATCTACCCCTTTGTAATACAATTTCGCTCTCTCGCTCCCCTCGAACATATCTACCCCGCTCCCAAAATATCAGTTATGAAAAAAAGTTAATTATACAAAAAAATTTTATTCAATAGTTTTAAAAAAGTGAAATAACCAAGAATCTAGACATTGTGTTTAAAGAAGTCCAGACGAAGCTTTATAATAGTTTTCGGCATTTTTTAGCTGTCATAATAACTTAATAAGACATTCTACTAATAGATCTCGCTAGAAAACGCTTGTCGGTTAATTTAAAGATATTATCGATCGATATTGATTTGGTAACACCATTGTCTTTCCTGTATA
The DNA here is from genome assembly GCA_016904865.1 of Pissodes strobi. NCBI lineage: Eukaryota > Metazoa > Arthropoda > Insecta > Coleoptera > Curculionidae > Pissodes > Pissodes strobi. The sequence continues at coordinate 26,298 of MU183411.1, read as the reverse complement.
AACAATGGTAACAGTGAACGGTCACCCAAGGATTCTTGATTATCGTGATTCCCCTGGGAATAGCGTTAATCGTTAATGTACTGAATTTTTTCTGCTTTTTTGGTAATTTTTTAGTTGACGTGTCAGGGCGGTTTTGGGTTTTGTCGTTTTTTCCTCAGAAACACACAAATTGAGTATTTTACGTAATTTCTTGGCGTTTTTTATTTTGGCGGAAACTTAAAAGTAATCAAATGTTTTGCAGGACAGTGGAGCGAATTGAGGTGCTGGGTGGGGTAAAAAGTTGTAGGAAAAAAAGAAAATATTCACAATATTTTATTAAAAATTTGTTATTTTTATACATAATCCAGTGGCATAACAAGGTTAGGCAAAAAGGACTCCACTGTCCCGTTCCAGTTGCAACGAAATAAAACTAACCGAAAGCATGCTCAAAATGAAAAAAAACATATATTTGAAATCGGAGGATCCATCACATTTGAGCCGAAAAAAGCCCCTAAAATTTGAGTTTTCACACAAATTTTCAGCACCACTTTACAAAAACACTAGAAATATAGGCAATACATAGCCGAAAATCCTTCTTTTTTTTTCATTTTGGTCATGCCTTGAGTTAGTGTGGGTGAGTTTTGTTCGGTTGCGCCCCCGGAGCCAGCGTAGGGCCATGCGCGAATTGAAATATTAGTAGAACCATAAAAAATAATCAACTGCAACGGGAAAGTGGAGCTCTTTTTCCCTATCCTTGTTACGCCACTGGAATATTTATGAAAATAGCACATATTTTTAACAATATTTGCCTTTGCAAACTGAGTATTTTCCATTTTTGTACACCTTTTTTACCCTACCAAGCACCCCTATTCACTCCACTGTCCCGCGAGACAGTTGATTACTATTAGGTTTCCGCCTATAAAAAATTACTAAAAATTACGTAAAAACACTCAATTTATGTGTTTCCACGTGTGCTTCGGGGGAAAAACTGTAAAACGACACAAATCGGCCTGACACCAACTAAAAAGGTACCGCTTTTTTTTGTTAATTGTTGTAGTGTGCTAAAACTGTGAATATATTATGTCCAGTGTCAAACTGTTTAGTGACAAGTGAGTTTCTTGGGAATGTTTAGATTTATGCTTAGGCTAACGCAAAATTTGCACTAACGTCTATTCGCTGACGGTAACTGACTATCCATATGGTATTATTATGGCTTTTGCATGGCCCTCCGTTCGCTTCGCTCGCTACGAGGGCTCAATCAACAAGAACTAACGAAGTGCTAACAAAAAATAACCCAAGGCTAACCCAAAATTAAGAAAAAGCTGATTAATAAAAAACAATTCTTAATGTTGGGTTAGTTTTGGTTAGCACTTGGTTAGTACTTATTGATTGAGCCCCTGTAGCGCCCGAAGCGAGTGGAGGGCCATGCAAAGCCATAATAATACCATATATGGATAGTCCGTTACCGTCAGCAGCTAGACGTTAGTAAAATTTGCGACTCCTAAATGAAAAATAGTGAATATTAGCTTTTATTTAATCTACCCCTCACCGACCCAATTCCACCCCGCTCGTTTACGTTAATCTACCTCGAAAAAAAAGTGCTTGTGGCAACACTGGTTTGGGAGCATCAATTCAAGATGGCGGACGATGACAATCGCCTGCCGCCGTCCGCTCAAAAAGTTTGTGTTTTCTGCAGCATTTGTAGTAAAAAATTAAGTAAATGTGTAAAATGTGAGAAAGTCTTTCATAGCTATTGTATAACAAAAACTCCAGGATTCATAGTTCAGGCAGTAAGGGAGGTTGTTTGTTATGAATGCAATGACTCAGCAAACATGACAGTCCATGATAAACTGGGACTCTATGTCAAAAACAATGGTCTACTAGGTGCCCTGGTGATGAGCCTCAATGAGGTAAACGACTTACTTCGTGACAAAATATCCTATTTGGAGGAAAAAATAGGAAAAACTTCAGGATCTCCCAAAATTGAGGTTAGTTTAATCGAAAACAAACCGATTTCACCCATTCCTTTATTATCCAATGACATCGACAGTTTTGACGTTGACGTCTTTCTCGGAAGTCACACTGACACTGGCATCAACCATGTGGCTGTCCCTAGAGAAGAAGAAGAAGACATTCTGTCTACTTCTACATCAGACGGACAGATAAATTATCAACCAAAACGGACCCGCAAATTCCAAAATCGCAGCGGTACAGGAGACACCACCAAAAAATAATAAACAAAAACAAACGTCGCATAAATCATCTTCGAATTCTTCGATTCCTTCCTCTGGAAAGAAATCAGGATCTGCTTGGTCTATCACCAAAAAAATAACGGTTCAAGCTCAGGTACATGACGAACCATCTAAAAAAATTAATAATGTCAACCGAGGGAGTAAAGACGAAGCCGCTGCCGATCTTGACAAAAATGCACAAAAAGAAGTGATTATTCATGATAGTGATGATCAGGGGGAGGGGGAATGGATTGTTCAAACTAGGCGTCGACGTCAAAAGTACCCTGCCACAAAGACTACCAGACCAACCCCAATTAAAGGTTCAAACCTTAATGCTGCCGAGTTGCAGGTGGCTCAGAACCGATACTGGGTATTCCTGTCTGGATTTTCAGCTACTATGGAAAGCGAAGTAATTTTAAGCTTTCTCAAAAAGCACAACCTTGGCAATGATTGTGTGTGTGACAAGATGAGAATGAAAGAAACTCGCTGGAGTGCATTCAAACTGGGTGTGCCTATGGACTGCAAAGACAAGATAATGGATTGTGATCACTGATCTTTGGCCGGTTGGGATCACAATTAACCATTTTGTCAATCTTCAACGCCGAAAGATGACGAGGGAGGCCTCGGCCAGTCTACCACGGTTGATTCTGTAAGCTCTAGTTACACATTAATTTAAAATAATACAAAGAGTTTTAAAATATTTTATGCTAATTTTCAATGTTTAAGAAATAAGATTTCTGAGTTTGAGGTATTTCTGGAGGATAAGTTGTTCGACTGCTTATGTGTCAGTGAACACTGGATGGTTCAGTATGAGTTGATAATGACAAAGATAAATAACTTCCGGTTTGTTTCTGGTTTTTGCAGGTCGACATATGATCATGGTGATGTTGCGATGTTTGGTCGGGATGACATGATGGCAATAAATAATACCTCCAATCTTGCACAGGAACTCCACTGCGAAATCAGTGGCATGATCATCAGAAGGATTGATACACAGGTCTTGACTGTTTATAGATCTCCAAATGGTGACTTCGAAACCTTCTTGGAGATACTCTCATGTGCCCTAGGTAAACTTGATCCCAATATCAGAATCATTGTGACAGGAGACTTTAATGTTCATTTTTTCACCAATAATAAAAAGGATCTTTGCAATATGTTCCTGTCATTTGGTCTGTCACAGACAGTCAATTTTTCTACCCGGCAAGGAGTCTGTCTTGACAATGTGTTTACCAACTTTGTTGCAGGTTTTCAGGTACGGCACTGTGACTGCGGAATCACCTTTTTCTTGTTTATGTGAATGATCTTGTCACACAACTATCTACTTCACATATATACGCACCCTTCAGATTGATGGTATTGTCTCTGACATATATAATAGAGTGGAATCTTGGTTTGTGGCTAACAGGTTGTCTCTCAACAGTGCTAAGACTCAGACCATGAACTTTTCCCTGTCACACAGAGATCCCAAGCCTGTAGAGCCTCTTGTCACTTTTCTCGAAGTCTGTCTTGATCCAGGTTTGGTCTGGGCTGAGCATCTAAACAAGTTGTGTGGTAAGCTTTCTGGTGATATTTTCCTGATCAGAAATCTCTCGGGATGTGTTTCTGCAAATACATTGCTTCAGTCATATCATGGTTGCTTTGCTTCTCAACTTTCTTATGCACTTTTGGTGTGGGGGCACTCTTCACATGCTGACTTGGTGTTTGGACTACAGCGTAAATGTGTGAGAATAATTGCAGGGCTCCAGTACCGGGAATGTTGCAGACAGAGCTTTGTGCAGTTGCACATCATGACTGTACCCTCTCTCTATATTTTTCAGTGCCTATGTTACATTAGATCGAACATGAATCAATATCAATTCCACAGCAATGTACACAATCATCTGACCAAACATCGTGGCGATATTGTGCGTGGGTTTCGTCGGCTCTCGAGGACCAGGGATGGTACTGGGTATCTGGGCCTGAACGTCTTTAATTCTCTGCCAGCTAGTGTTCGTTTACTCGAACTGAAAATTTTCAGATCACGAATAAAAAGTTTTCTTTTATCAAGGGCATTCTACTCCTTCCAGGAATACTTTAGCTCAGATCTTGGTGAAGTATAGATGTTTTTTATTTTCATTGTTGTAATGTTGTTTTATTAACAGTTTTTTAACTTTTTAATTTCAAGTGTTGAAGATGCAATGTAGTAATTGTAAGTTTATATGTAGTGTAGTGTTTTATATATTTTTTACATGACTTGTGTGATACTATTTTGTAATTAACATTAATAAATTGATTGCTTGATTGATTGATTGATTGGTTTGACACGGGTAATGATCATAGGATGGTTAGAGCATCGTTCACTTTTAATCTCAAAGTCGAAAGAAATAAACTGATCCATCAAGATAGATTTCCCACCGTGGAAGAATTGAGTCGTAAGGAGGAAGAATATCAGAGAGAGCTGAAAAAGAAACTAGATCCAACCGAAGATCTGAAAGAAATGAATGTCAACAAGTTGAACGAGAAAATGGTTAGTTATATACGCATTGCTGTGAAGAAAATCTCCACGAAAGGTATAGGCAATAAAAATCATAAATTACAGCCAGACACACTAGCACTTATGCAAACGAGAAGAAACACCAACAGAGATACACCAGAATACCAAGAACTAAACAAGATGATTCGTAAAAAGTGAGGAAAGACATACGAAGCCACAACACTAAACTAATCGAAAATGCTTTACAGACAAACGCAAATATGAGAGTTCTAAAATCGAAAATGTCCACCGGAAAACACAGAATGACCAAAATAATAGACCCACAGGTTAAGTTAATATCAGACAACAAGAGTATTGTTGACCATATCCAGGCAATCCACAGTCATCTCTATACTTCCACCGCAATCCAAAAGCTCCAAACACAGCAACAGCAGCACCAAATATTATCTGCAACGTTGGGTCAGAAGACATCCCTAATATAACGAAGCAAGAGATACGTACAACACTAAAACAAATGAAAAACAGAAAGAGTCCACAGGAGGACGGAATCACCTGCGAGATGCTGAAAATGGGTGGAAGTATTGTAGAGGGAACACTGCAGGTACTTCTCAACAAATGCCTAAGTGAGGGAAGAATACCAGACGCGTGATATAACGCAGAAGCAGCTTTACTTTTCAAGAAAGGTGATAACACCGACATACAGAACTACCGACCAATCAGTCTTTTATCACACTTATACAAACTTCTTACCAAGATTATCATTAACAGACTCAGCAACAAGTTAGATGCCTACCGACCAGTAGAACAGGGGGGGTTTCGAAAGGGGTACAGCACTGTCGACCACCTCCAGGCAGTAAGAACATTAATAGAGGAAACAACTGAATATAACATACCTCTACACTTAGCATTCGTGGATTTTCGCAAGGCATTCGACTCCATTGAGATATGGGCTTTCCTGCAGGCCATGGACGATACTAGAATTTTATTGATTCCCGATATACAAAGACTAAAATACATATATGAAAATGCCACATTTTATGTCAAAAAAAATTAAAACCTGACAAGAGATAAAATAAGAATTAGGAAAGGCGTACGCCAGGGAGACACTATATCTCCCAAACTGTTTACTTTGGCGTTAGAGAACATATTCAAAACACTGTCTTGGGAGGGTAAAGGTATCAATGTGAATGGAACTCCTCTAAATCACTTACGATTCGCAGATGATATCGTCCTCATAAGCAGCTACATCCATGAACTTAAAGATATGTTCAGCCAACTTAATGAAGCGTCGAAAAAAGTCGGTTTAAGAATGAACCTCTCTAAAACCAAGATAATAAGCAATGCGGAAGATATTGTAACAATAGACGGTACGACTTTAGAAAACGTCGATGAATATGTCTACTTGGGGCATATTATCAAAATCGGCAAAGAGAACCAAACTGCCGAAATAAAAAGTAGGAAAAGACTTGCATGGGCAGCTTTTGGCAAGTTGAGCTATATATTAAAAAACAGAAATTTACCAATAAACTTAAAGCGGAAAGTCTTAGATGCATGTATACTGCCGGTAGCAACATGCGGTTTAGAAACAATGGCAAAGAACAAAAAGAAATGCTGAAGAGTTCAGAGTAAGAGATAAGATCAGGAATTAGGAAATCCGACGAAGAACTAAAGTCGTGGACATCAAAAGCGTATCTCGGAAAGCAAATGGCAGTGGGTGGGGCATGTGGCCAGTCAGAACCATGACAGTTGGGCAGCGCGGGTAACACACTGGTGACCAAGACAGACCAAACGCAGCGAAGGTAGCCCCCGGAAGAGGTGGTTGGACGATGTCAAACAGCTTGCGGGGAAAATATGGTTCCAAACAGCACAGAACAGAAAGGCATGGAAACGGATGAAGGCTACGTCCAGGAGTGGATAAATGAAGGCTGAAGAAGAAGAAGAAGAAGAAGATTCGGAAAGTAGCAATAAACTTCTTAGATTTCCTACAAATAAGTTAGGTAAGTATTGAAATATGTTTTATTCGATATTAAAATACTTACGGACTCAGATCGTTAGTAGGCGAAGAAGTAAGGCAATGGTCTAAAATTGCTAATACTTTGGCAGACATCGTCATATGCGAAATATAGAGATCTAGGAAATAATAGTATATTTTAAGTATTTAAAACTTTAAGCTCTGAATTCAGATTTCCAACTCCTAAGTTAGAGTTAAAATAGTCTGCGTTCGGAGATTAACATCTGAGCTCATACTTTAATCTTATAATTCAAACTTTTAAGTATTAATAAAATAAAATAGATTTAGACATTTCCATATCAAAATTATTATACTTTAGCCATAGTGAGAGTTCATACATTTAACTATAAATTTAGACTTCGTCCAAAAAAATTGAAAAAAACAAAGCGGTGTGCGCTTAAAACCACACGACAGAAGTGAAGACTTCAACAATGCGAAATTAATATTATGGCATACAAGTATTTTTTGTGTTCTATATTTTGAAATTACTTGCGCGATGCTTAAAGTAACACTTTATCTTGAAATCTTCCATGATATTATCACGTGAAAATTGGCTTATCGCTGCAAATATCAAAATTGTCCGATTCTGGTCCATTTTCCCACCTTCAAACCTTTTTAAATTCAATTTCAGACAAATAAATCTACTTACTTACTTACCACAAAAACTATACGCATCCATATGCTAAACCTAAGATTTTACCTCAAAATTTGCTGTAAAATTTACCAGAAACTGCCTCTAATCACCAAAAAAATTCACATTTCCGATCCTGGCCCATTTTTCAAACGTTTCAATGATATCTTAGGCTATTAAATGTATAAATCTTCTAATTTTGACCCAAACGTCATGTCAAAATATTTTAAAACTTATTCGTACAACCTTCCCATAAAACATCAAATTCAGACTCGTAAAAATATCGAAATATTGAAAACTTAGGAAACTTTTTACAATTTTCTGCATGTTGGAATTTCTCAATCTTGTACGGAAAACTGTTATAAAATTTTAGCAGAGCTCACGAGGTTTACGAATCTGAGATTCTCTATCGAACGTGTCCAGAAAATTTCATCAAAATTGTTTAATTTTTCGACAGTTATCGTGTATCAAACCGAAATTTTGAAAAATCTCACAATTAACTTAATGACTTGCAAACGGATATAGTCAATTTAAATTAGTTTTTTTAGGAGAAATAATTTATAAAGTTTTTAAAATTTGGGTACGAACACTACGAACTCCTTACATACTTACAAATACAGATCAACTGCTTCTGAAACCACCCTCTAATGTGACCTCGCCCTAGTTTTTTTAATTTTCCTCAAAAACTGCTGCTCTGACGAGGAAAATGAATAGGGTCTAAAATATTCGGCGTAAAATTCTACATCACTTATGTTCTATAATCTTTTTTCTATCATTAACTCTACTCTCACAGATTGGGTTTGAAAAATTAGAATATGTTGCTAAAGTTAGGTAAAAATGAGTAAAGTGACAAATATCTTGAAAAACATTGGCCGTAGAAAAATGTTGCATGCAAAGCAGATTTTCTACACAAACCTGTCTATATGGACAAAAAAATATGACTACAGAAAATTTTATTATTACTAGGTAGGTATATTATATTGTCAGGAACTGTATTTTTTACTTGTGACGCCACGCCTTACTTAGCGTGCAGGAGAGTAGCCCAGATTTGGGAACGCACTACGTCAAATTGAGAAGAGATGATAAAGGAGACACATTGATAAAAACGATAAAAACTTTATTTACAAACAAACTTAACAACGGTTAAACTGTATATTAATAAAGGCGTGTTTAAGTTTATAGATGAATTAAAAGTTTACACTATACCCCATTAATATTAAATGCATGTCTTCTCGAAGGAGGCTTAGTTCAAAGTTTTTCCAGGCCCTTGATAACTGTTTTATTAATAAAGTTTATGTGAGCTGGGTTGTCTTTTATTTATGTATTCGTTTTGATATTTATATGGCAAGTCTTTTAGCGTAAGTTTGTCACAGATTTCTAAGACACTTGCACTACTTTTGAAAATCCCCAAAATATCCCTTTACTGGAAATTTTGATACTTTACTCGTAGATTCGACTCTCACTACTTTTTAGAATCCCCCGGGTGGCATATACCTGTGCATACGTCCATCCAAGTTAGGTAAGGACCTGATCACCCTGGACCTATGTCCAGGTGTTCACAGATATTGAAGTTATGGGATAGAACAACTAGAACTGGACGCACCTGTGTACTGCCCCCAACCAATTGAGCGGTATGGAGAGAGACCCGTAAGCCTGATGAATTTGGCGTTTGCCTGCGTATTTATATGTTACAAAATGCCGATGGCTGCACAATTAAGGATTAAAATCGCTCCCGTCGAACGCTCTAGTTGTTTATAATTAACTGTGAATGTTTATATAACATTTTTCAAGTTCAAGTTCAAACTTAAGACAGGGTGATACTTAATTCGTAGGTTTATGCTTTTTAGTGGTTCACACATTCCCCCTTCCTGATAACGTTGGTCCCAACGTTTAATCGAGACTGTTTTTTTGCTTTAGAAGCGAGGAAAAATACCTCGATTCGAGAAGACACATCGCATTGCACAAAATTTTACTATAATTTATTATATATTTCCTCAGTGGACTTGTTCTGGCTTAGATCCACCCATTTGCATTTCATTTTGTAGTCTCCCATGCAGTCGTAAGTTCTTGTATGGTGTGACTCGCTCTTTGTCAGTGGAGACTACAGTGCGTTCTTCTACTGCTAGTTATACATGTAACAAAAGAAAAATTGTTTTACAAGTTATATTAACAATGTTATAAACCTATCCTATATTTTCTTATTTGTGAGGTTTAGTAGTCTTATTAACAAATTCACAATTTGTTAAAACCCGGTTGTTTACTAGAAATGTGTTATTTCCAAAATGTATTTGCTTTTATGGCAAACAACGCTTTACGTCTTAGTATTCATTGTGTTAATAAAGCAACTACGTGACAAACGTATTATTTAAATACGGCCCTGTCTTTAACTTATTACTAATTATATATAGGATATGCTTCTCTAGACAAAAACTCTCTCGATTTGATTTCTGTGAGCTTACTGACCTATTATACCTTTTACCTAAATGCAAACCTATCCGTTTTGAGAGCATCACTTTGTTCCTTATTCCGGCTTATAATGCCATCTATTTTTAAAACTAGAGTTTTATGTCTATGCCTTTTTCCAATAAATTGCCTTTTATATGAAATCTGCACCGTTAAGATGCGTCCATCCCAACAGAGACATTAATTCATTGTCTTTATATTGGTTAGTTTTCGGTTTAATTGGTTAATGGGGCTTTGTTTATAAAGATAATGAATTTTCCGTGGCGTTATAAATTAACTTATTGGGGCTCTGTCTTAAGATAAATTACCTATATTAACAATATAACGGTTTATTCAACTTACGCAATAGCTATGAATAAATAAAAAATAAAATTTATAAGACGGTCCTGTCTTTATGTTATTTAACCATAATTCCCACTTTTATATCCATTATATAGAATTTTATCAAAACTTTTATGTATTGTATAAAGACGGTCCTGTCTATGTATATAATATTTACTTTATGTCTCTAAAATTATAGCAGTTTATTTGACTCAGTAATACTATAAAAAACTTGCTGATTTTGTATAGCAGATTGCGCAATTTATTTTACTTGTTGACCTACTACAATATGCTGGCTTTGTTTATAGAAATTAAATATCTTTGCAACATATCATATTATTATGCCTTTACGAATCTTATTATTTACTCATGTTATTGCCTTGCAATGCGATCTGCTGTTACTTTGATGAGTTAATATTAATAATGATATGGAAATTAAAAGAAAACTATACGTTACGCTTTAGCTGTTTCTCATAGATGGCTACTGGATATGCCATCTTTTGCAGATTCCTTGGTTGTCGTTTGTACCCTAGTAGTTTGCTTTGTGTTTGCTGACTGCTTGTTTACACAAAATCTGGTAGATGGTGATCCTAGGGGTCCTTTTCTACAGTGGCTTTATACAGGACAGTGACGACAATGTTTCGTCAACGCGCTGATTGGCTGCGCCATTTTGGAGCAAATTTAGTTTGTTTTCATATGTGGCTGTGGATAAGTTCTTGTGATTTACAGCGATTTTATGCGTTTTTCTAGTGACTTTTTTGCTGACTATTAAACCTGTGTGTGTAGTTTCGGTATATCCAATTAGACATTACAGTTATATTACGTTTTAAAGTGTAGTTTTGCTGCTTTCGTAGGTACCAAGGTAGGTAAACAAGTGGTATTTTAAAGTAGATTATTTATAAGATTTAGTCAGACGTAGGCTTTTACATGCCCTGCAGGCCTTCTACAGGCCCACCAATACATTATTATCCTATATGTAGTGATTTAAAAAAATCGTGGGCATGTAAAGTTGAAGGGTGATTGTTTCACGAGTCACACCAAAGACTGTTGTTATATTCTACTCTTTGTATTTATAAGAATGTAGTAGATTGCAGCTGCATGCCTTTTTTAATATAAAATGTTAGATTAGGCTTTTCTTTACCAGTTGAATATTGTATTGTTCTACTTTGAAACACTTAGTTACAGTATAAGTAAACAAGTTGTCAGTGTCGATAACTTTGTGATCACGATCACAGTCCAAATGTACTTTAGTCCCTTAGGATTAAATTAACCATTTTAGTCCTGGAAGTACAAAAAATACTTTAACATTTATAACATTCCATGTTTAACATCATATACCTAGTTACTGTTATGTAGTTAGTAGGGCCTGGTTGTAAAATAGAGGCTTAAACTCAGCTTATTTGAACTACGACTGGTGGTTGAACTCCTTAATACATTGCTGTCAAATTAGATCATTTATCTGCAATGTATTTTAAATGGAATTCTTCAACCACCAGTCTTGGTTTAGCTGACTCGAGCTTAGCCAGCATCGTACAACACAGTCTAAGTAACATGTTTGTCAAATGTCATGCCTCAATTTGCATAATTAAGTGATGTGTACATTACAATGTACTAACGGATTATCTTTTCTTGCAGGTTCATTTTGCACCAGGCATGTGGGACGAAAAAAGATGAGATAAGAAGTTAAAGCCAAATGCTATCCCAACCATATTTTCCATTTCCAAAACCAACGTGGAAAGGAAGGCTTCTACAAAGCGTGAATTTGCCTTGAAATCTCATCAGATTCCATATCGAGGCTTTTTTCCGAGCAAACTGAGGAGTCAAGAATGGATTGGATTTTTTACCATGAACGCATGATTTATTTTTTTGGTAGAAATGGAAGATTGATAGTACAGTTATCACAGAACCTTGTCATAATATGAGTCAAAAAATAATTAGTAGATATGTAGTATTTAAAAAAATTAGTTAACAAGAAAAAAAGTAAAGTAGTGCAAAAATATGCTAGTAAATCGTTGAAAAAAACTATTTGTATTAAAAATTTCAATTCGAGAAACTACAGTTTTTTCCATGTTTAAGGTTCTTTATTTAGCTTTTGTTAATAACCGGAGGTGTATTCCTGTTTTGTATTGTTTTAAATATATTAGGTAATATATGCATATTTTATTTAAGATTTTTTTTATTGTTGCCGTTTAGCTTAAAGCAGCTTTATCGAGAAGAAAGAAGAGATCGAAGTAAGTTAATCAAACAACGTTGAGTAAAATTAATATATTTATTTTAGATCAAATACAGGTTTGTCAAATACTGTACCTACTTTATTTCCTAACACTACATGAAATGAACTTTTGTTCGTAGTCAACATCCATAAAAATCATAATGAATTTTTCATTATTCAGAATCCATTTTTTGATAGCATCCTTATTAAATCTGATTTTTTCCCTCTGGTCAAAGCTGAAAATTGAAATAAGCTTTTATATTCTTTGTGTTGATTATAAATAAATAAGATGTTTTTAACATGAACAAGTCTTAATCTAGACATGATTTTATGGCAGCAGCTTTATTTTTAAATTGATCAATTCTGTTGAAAGTTTAGAATTCCATGTGATGGAAGACGGAAGCATTGTTTAGACAATGACGGAAGTATACATCATGTCATTATGCTTTGCTTGTCCATATACCTATTTGCTCTAAAGAAAAGTGCCCTTTCTTGCATCAACTGCTGTATAAACTGGATACCTGCTTCGCTGCTTCATATTATGTATTGTTCCTTTCAAAACATTTTTTTGGGAAGGTTCCTAATTCAAATATGGACCTAAAAATTACATTTACTATTTATAACATCACCTTGCTGAAAGATACCACAAATCATGGAGAAAGTACTAAAATTTCATGCCGTGAACACAGACGACCATTCTGATTATCACATTAAAACGTTATTATTAATAAAAAACAAATATTTTTGTCATACGCTCCCAAAAATAGTATATTATTTTATATGGAGGGAAAGTGATACTTTTCATGGCGCGCTTGTGTTTAACAGCCGAACAGAGTGAGGCTGGTAATAGAGAGCAAGCCATGAAAAGTAACTTTTCCTCCAAATAAAATATGCTGTTTTTTCTTCAGATGTCGACAAATTAGTGCAAAAACATCTCTTTTTAACAGTAATAATAATTATTAAAGATGTGGGTTCGCAAGGCGTAGACCGGTGTCGGTGAATAGGCACAGGTTGTTGCTATAGTAATGTAACATAAAGCTGTCAGTGGACACTGTCAACAATAATTATTTTTTTAAAATCGCGTCTCCGATTGCGTTTTAATTCCGTATTGATAAGCAGTTATTGAGTAAGTTCGATTAAATAATAACCAATTTGTTCCTAAATTAGGGATTTTTAGAAATGCAGTGGACAAATTGAGTGATAAATACAAATTTTAGTTTAATAAGTATCTATGTTGCTATGACAACACTTTTACCTCCGCCGGCGGAAAAGTGAAAAGTAAAGCTCCGGCGGAGGAAAAACGAAACTTCACGGCCGCCTACACAGTCAAGTAATGACGGATTTACTGACGTTTGAAGAAAATAGCTATTTTACGTACTCATTTGAGTCCGTAAAATGCTTCTTTTTAGGCCTAGTCCCTAAAAGTCGTCATGGCAACCTTTACGGACTATTCTAAAATTCCTGAATATGTCTAGATGTCAAATTTCGAATGACATGACAAAATTGTCAAATAGTTGCTACGATGTCAATTTCTAAGCTAACTTTTTCGAACATTAGGACTTAAAAAATTATGGTAAATTTGCAAATTAAAGCGTTTGGGACGTATGACAAAAAATAGTGTTTGTCACACGTACCTAAATGAAGTTTTTCAGGACTCATCTGCTATTCCGTACTCGGCTAACGCCTCGTCCGGAAACAGCAATGATTCGTCCTGAAAAACTCCATTTTAGGTACTTGTACTTGTAACAAAAATAACTATTATATATATTTACGTACCAATCTGTCACAATCTTGAGTCATCATAACCCCACTTACATTGTCCATTCAGCTGATAAGTGTCTAGTTTCGGTTGAGTTTCTGTCCCTTTCTGTACTACGCTCAAAAAGAGTCGGAAACATGTTCCTTGCCGCTTATACATGCGGGATTTTCAAATGCTAGTACAATACTTTCAATTATTTTGCTTGTTAATTTCGTGAAAATTATTAAAGTTTTGTTAGGTAAGGGTCCGGTTAACATATTCCTACCATTATAATACTTCAGTCGCTTTATTTTGTTAGCTTCTTGCTAAAAAAATGCAAAAAACGCGAAACTTCCATATAAGCTTTAAGAAAATTTGCTCCAAAATGGCGGCCCTGGTCTATTGTCGTCACTGTCCTGTATAAAGCCACTGTATCCTTTTCGGTTTTGCGAAGCCGTCTGTCGTAGTCTCGTAGTGGGTTCTTTGTTCCTTGATTCTTCAATTGATTGGTGTCTCAAAATGGCGTCGACTTGATTTTCTTGCTTCTCCGTGTGTTGGCATTAGGTCAGCTAAACAATACAATAAATTATAAGTATCGTGAATATTGCGTATGTGGTGATAATTATACTGACAAGTTTGCCTCTTTTTGGTCAATGTGTGCTGTAGCGCCTGCACACATTGACCTGGAACGAGGCACGAGATTTTGGCAATATTAGACACTTATTAATTTGACTGGCGTGATTTGGTCTGGATTAGACTCTAATTTGTTATTTTTCAATTATTTACTAGATTATCTAATTCGTTGTCCACTGCTGCTGATATTTTATCCATATATCATAATTTCTACTAGGAATCTCTAGTTGAAGAATGGGGAAACTTCTACTAGTTTTAGTTTGGATGGCTAAGTCCTGTATGCTGAATGGCGCTTTCCAATGGCCCTTGACTGTTTCTAGATTGTGACCAATGCAGCATGTTCTCAAGGTAAAGTTATATATACATTATTTACATTTTTTGACTCCTTTTGTATCCACTTCTCTCTTCGTGGTATCGCTTATATATACATTATTTTATATACACTTGTTTCTATTCTAATTTTCTTATATTAGGTTTCTATATTTTAAGTTTGTCTTACTTAAGGTTCACTTTAAATGTATATAGGCACGCTATGTATATCTATGCTTCATTGCGTGACTAGGTTTATGTAAAAAATATAGGACTTTGTATCTATGCTATGCCATGTATCTATACGTGACTAGCTTTATGTAAAAAATATAGGACATTATATTATTATTTATACATCCACGTATGCTTTTAAACACACATTATATAAACATCTTTTGCTTATATATTTCTCCATTATTTCACCTTTTGTATGCTTTACATAAACAACTTTTGCTTATATATTTCCTCACTATGTATGCTTCTTCTATATTCTTGATGCTTTACATAAACATTTCTTGCCTATATAACATTTCACCTGGGAACCCATCTTGAGCTTCATTGGTACCAAATTTTTTGCTTAGACTTCCTTGATTGTCAGTCAGCTACTTCAGTCCATATATGCTCAACTTTCCGATGCCTAAATTCTTTGCTGTAACTTTCTCGTTTAGATAACTCGTCGTTGCAGTCTTATTTAGGCCGGAGAACACTCTACTTTATAATTCCTCCTCGTATACACATTTATTCTCTCTGTATATACTCTTGACTTATAGTTTCAATGGCACCCCAGTTTTTCCTGCTTTTCTCGATAACGATAATCATGCAACTGGTCCATTTACTTTTGCTTTACTGTATATATCTTCACATTTGATTCACTTATTTATTTTGCATACACCTATAGTTTAACACTTAACACTACTTATTCTAGTTCCATTTGTCTTCATAAATCCTTCTATGTACTATATTATATATAATGTTTATTTTCCTATATACAGTTTATTAACTTCCTAAGTGTTTTTATCTATGTACTTGTCTTATTAACACTCGGGCTTATATTATGTTTATTTATGTTGAGTTGCTTACTGTTTTACTACATACAATGTATTATTTTCCTTATTTATATTTTAACCTCCTAAGTGCCTTTTATATATAATTTTCTATGAGCACTTGAGTTTTACAACTATTTACATTGAGGCTTCGGGTATCTCCTAATTTTTGTGTTTCTCTTAGTTTCTGCTTAGTTTCTTATTTTACTTGAGTCATTGTTCCATATAATTATATTTTCCCTATCCTTGTCCTCTTCACTAGTTTCTCCTGTTTCCTGCTCCATGGTTTCCTTTAGTTTCTCCTATACAAATCTGTTGTATTGCTCCAACCCGTTTTACAGACCGCCCATAGATGGCGGCACTTCCGTACTCTGTCTTAGGTGACGTCGACCGCCCGTAGATGGCCGTACTTCGGCGCGTGATTTGAAATTGATGTGTGTTTATTATATGTATATATTTTATGCAATAGCTAAACTGGCCTAGCCTGCGTTTATTAATTGTTTAATTGCTTAATGATTTACTTGATTTTATTGTTTAATTTAATTTATTTCTGTTTTTGTGACGTAGATGCATTAAGATGGCGGCATTAGGCCCAATTAACACTAAATCGCTTGGCGTTCGAGAGGGAGGTTTAATTTAAAGTGTTTCTAGGCCCTTGGTCACTGTTTTATTAATAAAGTTTATGTGAGCTGGTTTGCCTTTTATTTACGTATTCGTTTTGATATTTATATGGTAAGTCTTTTAGCGTAAGTTTGTCACAGATTTCTAAGGCACTTGCACTACTTTTGAAAATCCCCAAAATATCCCTTTACTGGAAATTTTGATACTTTACTCGTAGATTCAACTCTCACTACTTTTTAGAATCCCCCGGGTGCCGTATGCCTGTGCATACTGGACCTGATCACCCTGGACCAGTGTCCAGGTGTTCACAGATATTGAGGTTGTGAGATAGAACAACTAGCAGTGGACGCACCTGTGTGCTGCCCCCAACCAATTGAGCGGTATGGAGAGAGACCCGTAAGCCTGATGATTTTGGCGTTTGCCTGCGTATTTATATGTTACAAAATGCTGATGGCTGCATCGTTAAAGATCAAAATCGCTCCCGTCGAACGCTCTATTTGTTTATAATTAACTGTGAATGTTCAAGTTCAAACTTAGGACAGGGTGATATTTAATTAGTGGTTTATGCTTTTTAGTAGTTCACAATATTCGAGGCCGTTTCCACACCACCGGCACCGCTGTTAACAAATAATATTTAATACGGTCTACCACCACCACCGCTGTGGTAGAGCTTCTGGCGCGTTTTTTTAAGTGGAGGCCTGATCCAGTAAAAACTAACTGCTGTTTATTCATTAATTGAATTTTTTTGAGTTGACATTCTACTAGTAGTTAGTTTCAGCTAGTAGAATATCTAGTTTAATCGATGATGGATTGTTAAATATATGCAAAGCATCGTCTAAGCCCCGCCTGGTATTTATTAAATTTACAGTTTGTGCTTTTCCTTTGTCAAAAAATGCTGACGTAGTATCTCGTTCACTGAATGCGTGAACAAACAATATATTTCTTTTACAGTTATGAAGGACTTCTGGATTATGTAAATAGAGAAAACTATGCTCTTTCCTTGATGTTTCATTGAACATCTCTTAGAAATCGATTGCCCTTATCAATAGGATATAGAACAATTAGGAGAATGAGAAGGTCAACATCCTATCCAACAACAACTAGCGTGTGGTTATTATCTCCTTCCTTAATAGCAGTTTGGACAATTAGAGTATCTTGCAGCAAGAGCTTGGATGCCAGCATATTCCAGTTTTTTCATCAGTTGATTAATCAAACGTTCTTTATTTGCAAGATTGCTCAGCAAATTTTTTTGTGACTCAAGAACACTGCACATATTTAACAATCCATCATCGATCAATCCAGACATTGTACTAGCTGGAGAGAAAATCAGACTAGCTTTATACGAGGCACCTCGAACTGTCACACTATTAATTAATTTAGATTCATTTCATATATAACAAATTTGTTGGTCAATCTAACCAAGCCGTGATATTATCAAGACTACCACCTACATGTGCTGCTTTAGAACAACATTCGAATCACGTTTTTCAACAAATTCATTCGTGGCGTGGAGAAAATTTGAAGCTTAATGAATGGGGATGGAAAACAATTAGCCAAATTTTGATACCAATTCCTACAATTAAGGCACCAGTTCCTATTTCTATTCTTCAATTAATATCATGCCGTTGTAAAACGGGTTGCGGAAAACGATGCGGCTGCGCTAAGGCTGGATTGAAGTGTTCAACAATGTGCTCCAACTGTCATGGTCAAGGATGGCTTAATTCAGTGGTAGAGGAAGAATTAACTGAAGATAATTCAATTAATGAATAAACAACAGTCAGTTTTTAGTGGCTTAGGCCTTCAGGGGAACCACTTACAAAAAAAACCGCGCCGGGAGCACTACCTAAACGGTGGTGTGGAAACGTGCTCGAATATAAAAGACTAGTAATAATAACATTTTCTGTAGTCATGATTTTTTGTCCTTATAGCAAGGTTCGTGAAGAAAAATCTGATTTGCATGCAACATTTTTCTATGGCCAATACATTTCAAGATATTTGTCACTACTCGTTTTCGCCTAACTTTAGCAACATATCCTAATTTTTCAAATCATATTTGTGAGAGTACAGTTAACGACAAATAAAAGTTTATAGGACATAAATGATGTAGAATTTTATGCCGAATATTTTAGGTTCTTTCTATTTATTTTCCTGGTCAGAGTAGCAGTTTTTGAGAAAAAAACAGAAAACGGGCACCAGGTCACGTAACGGAGTGGTTTCTGAGGCTAAAGTGGATGAAACACCCTCCTGGGAGGTGGGAACTCTTTTGATTTGGATTTGGATGTCCGCACCCAAATTTTTTAGACTCCTGTTAACCTAGTGTACCGGTCACCCGTTACACCCTTCTAGATAACAGACGAGGCTCTGGCGACCGAACATTGGCGGTATAACCATATAATGCATATACAGGACTAAATCCCTGTAAATACCCCATCCCCTACCAACACGCAATGGCCAGCATGGTAGGAAGTAAATGGCTAAAAAAAAACCCAAACATGCCTGCACAAAATCAACCACGGCCCTCAGCCTCTGGCGGCTTAAGTTCCACTGGCCAAGGTAGCGGTCAGACCGGAATGACAGCATAGGGTGCTAAGAATCCCCGGAGAGGATGAGGCTACCATCAAAGACGACAACTGCAAATTGCCTCGATAAATGTAAGAACCCTTTTGTCCGACCAGAAACTGGCTGAGTTGGAGGAAGAACTTGGAAAGATAAAGTGGGATGTCGTTGGATTAAGAGAAATTAGACGGAGAGGAGAAGACGAAGTAACACTTAAATCTGGACACACTTGCCACTATGTGGGACAAACATATGCGTCCAGGGGCGGTGTAGGTTTTATCATTCACAGAAAATATACGCAACAGATAATGGAGATTAAGGGTATAAGTACAAGGCTCATTTACATCATTATGAAACTAAATACATGATACAGCATAAAAATTGTACAAGCCTACGCTCCCACATCAACCTCCGAAGAAGATAAAAAATAGAGGTTTTCTACGATAACTTAAATGAAGCCCTAAACATATGCCCTACCAATTACACCCTACTAATAGGCGACTTTAATGCCAAACTCGGACGAAGATAAGACGAGTCGAAAAATCCCCTGGGAAGATACGGATATGGGGAAAGAAATGAAAGAGGCGGTAGACTCTTCAGCTTCTTGCAGGAAAATGGCCTATACTCTATAAGCTCTTTCTTTAATAAAAAACCGCAACACAAGTGAACATGGATTAGCTCAGACGGGAGTATAAAAAATAAATAGATTTTATTATCTCCAACAAAATAGAGATAGTCTCCATGCTCTAAATAGCTTGTCTCTAGGCAATGACCATAGAATGGTAAGATCAAAAGTAGGTATCCATCAACATTGGAAGAGAACGAATGAAGATGATAAGGAGGACAAATAAGAAATGGACCTCACCCAATAGCACAGAAACTTTTAGAAATGGTATAGACAAACACCTGAACAAGCAAAAAAACTGCATCAACTTTAAATGTGGATATAGAATGGAATGAATGGAAATATAGTGGATGCTATAAAGCAGGCAGAAAAGACAAATTGTACTAGAAGGAACCAGAGAAATAAAGCAGTAAGTGATAGGACCAAAAACATGCTGAAGGAGAGAAGGGAATTGCAAAATAAATATGATGTAAACTTCCCAAAACTGAAGCAACTTAACAAGGATATAACTAAAGCCATTCGCGATGACATCAGAACATTCAACACGGAAATGGATACGAAAACAATCGAAGAGAATAAAAGCTTAAAAGTACTTAGGCAGAGACTCTCCAAAGGGAAGAAAGAGATCTGTAAACTGCGAAACAAAGAGGGAAAACAACAACCGACAGAAGAGAAACTTTAAAAATAGTAGAGGATTTCTATAAAGAGCTGTACGCTATAAACGAAGAGGAAATTCTGAATCAGGGCGCTGAGGAAATTCCAGAAATCACGATTCGAGAGATCCAAAAGTCGATCTCGGAACTGAAAAATAGCAAATCTCCTGGAGATGATGAGGTAGTCACTGAATCTCTTAAACTAGGAGGTGAAAAGTTGTTGCAAAACCAATGAATGTCTTATACAGGGCAAGATACCGAAGCAATGGAACAATGCAACCATCACCACAATTCATAAAAAGGGCAACATTACCAACCGTCATATCAGTCTGAGGTCACACCTGTATAAGTTGTTTATTAGAGTTATTGCCAAACAGATTAAAAGCAAAACTGGACCTTTATCAGCCAAGAGAACAGGCCGGCTTCCCATCAGGTTACGGCACGAACAATCATCTCCAAGTACTGAAGAACCTTATAGAAAAGTCCATCGAATACAATAAATCGCTTGTTCTAATATTCATGGACTATAAAAAGGCATTTGACACTATAAATCAGCACCAGAGGTTAAAGTCACTTTCCGACTGTAGAATAGACCACCGGTATACCTTATTAATAGAGAGTATATACAAGAATGCCACAGCTAGCGTAAAACTGAAGGAGAGCACAAATAAATCCAACATAAACAGATGAGTTAGGCAGGGCGATACTATCTCGCCGAAATTATTTACGAATCTGCTCGAGTATATGTTTAAGTCTGTGGATCTGAAAAGGTTGGGTATTAACATAAATGGTGAAAGCTTAACACACCTAAAAGGGCTGTACAGAAAATCAGAGTGACACAGCGTGCAATGGAGAGGTCAATGCTGGGACTGACACTGAGAGGTCACATTACCAACACTGAACTGCGTAGAAGAACCAGACTGACTGACGCAGCAGAGCAAATAGCAATCCTAAAGTGGAACTGGGCGGAACACATTGCGAGAATGCGGGACAACAGGTGGACAAAGCGGATCATGGAGTGGAGGCCTAAGCAGGGTGCATACAGAAACAGGGGGCTACCACCAACTAGATGGTCCGACGACATAAGACGAATCCACACAAATTGGATATAGGAGGCACAGAATAGGGAGATGTGGAAGCAAACACGGAAGGCTTATGTCCAGCAGTGGATAAATATGGGCTGCTTGATGATGATTTGCCATTTTAATTACTAATTTATTTCGATTAATAATCTGATCGCTAAAAACAATTTATCGTCAGCGCTCCCCAGGTGTTGCCTAAAATAAGAATGAAACAATAGGTTTATGGCTTTGACAAGGGGGGGAGTGGACAGATAATCTCGCTTTACGGCTGCGCCCAGTACGTGTGATCAAAAATCGATGCCATTAATAGGAGCCAGACATTTAAAGCGGCACCTCCGTGTATTTTGGTGATTTTTGTTGTGAAAAACTCTCAAAATAATTCAATTTGTCCATAACAATATAGTGTTTTGTTGTTCTTATGGCTGTAAAAGTCGCAATGACCGAAAGGAGCCTGGAATTACTTTTCGCAGGTAAATATATTCTACACCTAGTTCTTGCTGACGCTAATATTTATTATTTATTTTCT
>MU183410.1:139342-203365 GCA_016904865.1 Pissodes strobi | reverse complement strand
ACGTTTGATTCTTTTGCTAATATCTCTTTTGCCTACAATGGTAAAAAAGCAAGCTTATAACTTAACAATAATTAAAATCTAATCGTCAATTTACCCTAAATATGCTATTCTAAGTACCTAGATATGCAGAAAGAAAACATGTATCCGAAAAATGTTATAATAATTCGAAAGAAGTGTTTTACTTTAATTACTGTTTAAAGTCAATAAAGACCTATATAAAAATAGTTTTAATCAAGAAAAACTTTGATCCATTTGACAATCATTTTTACCTAATAAGAGCAATAATAAATCATTTAACTTCAGATTGCATTGCATTTTAAGAAAATTCATAAAACACAGCAGGGTGTCAAATAATTAAACAGGATTCCCAATTGATTACACATTTTTTAATACACTCTGAATTTTTTTTCAGATGCAATCAAGTTAAATAATCTAACAGATATACTTAATAAAGGCTTCTTTCTGTTAATGGTAAATGATAAACTGGATCATGTCTATTTACTTAAAACTTTGGCATTATATTCATGAAATACCTAAACAGAAAATGAAATTTGAATTATATTCAATTCTTTGTGCATGTTAAACTGAGCATTAAACCTACTAGTTTTTCATAAAACATTAAGTAGTGGGTAGGCACCTATGTACTTATACTTAGTTTTAGGGTCTCGTCGATATTAAGTACTTCTGAAGATTTCTGAATATGGAATAGAAAGGTCGTCTCTGAAGCACTTCAAGAAAAAAAGTTCTTGGATGAACCATTATTCTTCTGTAAATTACCCGTCTTAAGACGATAGTACAAACACCTGGATAAAATTTTTATGTTATTTCTTGCGGGAAAATCCACTAACTGGCACAACTTAATAACATAATAAGGTTAGGCATAAAAAAAAAACCTGGCATACAGATATAAAACTTACAAATCATTTATATTAATAAAATAGATAATAACTACACAAGAGACAAAATTACCAAAAAAGACATCACACATCAGCTCGGCTCAGCTCAGGTCCAAGGTGGACCTGATATTATTAGACTAACGGCTCATGACAGTTTTTTCGGCATGATCGTTTACCGTCGGCCATTCGAATTTTTGTCTTTCATTGATCGAGTATTAATGCGTGATGTCAAAATTGGAGCTCCCTTTCGTGCAGAAACATTCGGAACGTTGATGAGAAAGTGTATTAAAAAGTTGCGATTTGGCATGATTGTTTACCGTCGGCCGACTGCTTTAGACGATAGTTAATGACAGAAAAGTCCAGTGGACAATTATTATCTGCCGACGTTTCGCATGGTTATAAATTGGCCAAAAATTCATTTGTTATTGCAAAAAAAACGACTATTATGGTATGATCGTTTACTGTCGGGCGTTCATGGCGATCGTCTATTTATGTGATCCAGAGTTAACGCTTCTATGCAGAAATTATAAAAACTTCTATCGTAATGAGTTAAAAAAAGCCAAAAAACAGTTCAATGATAATTATATAAAAAAACATAATTTCAACTCCAAAGCTGTATGGAATATTGTTAAAAACAATTCCAGTCTCATGAAAGATAATTCTATAGTGGACAGTGAGCTTACCCCAAATGAACTAAATTCTTTTTTTGTCAATATACCCCATGAACTAAAGAAAGGTATACCTATATCAAAAAATACTTCTTTCGACTTTGCTAAGCAATTTTTGGGTTCATTTGGCAATAACCTGCAAGACATAAGTTTTGAGTTTACCTTAGTGTCACAAGTAGAGGTTAGGGATATAATAAAGA
The DNA here is from genome assembly GCA_016904865.1 of Pissodes strobi. NCBI lineage: Eukaryota > Metazoa > Arthropoda > Insecta > Coleoptera > Curculionidae > Pissodes > Pissodes strobi. Next base: position 201,601 of record MU183410.1, on the reverse strand, counting down.
GTCTTAAGAATAAGAACTGTAAAGACTACTATCACCTTAATACTAAAATAACCAAAAGTATAGTTAATGAAATTATAAGCCCATTGACTTAATTGATAAACTACTGTATGAAAGAAGGAATATTTCCAAACATTCTTAAAATCAATAGAGTCATTCCTATACATAAAAAGGGACCAACTGATGTGTTGAATAATTATAGGCCAGTATCAATAGCACATATCTTCTCTAAAATTTTAGAAAAAATATTAAAGAACAGAATAACACTTTACTTTGAAAATAACCAACTTTTTAATAAATCACAATTTGGATTCAGAAGTTCTCTCTCAACAACAGCAGCTATAAATGAACTTGTGAAAGTTATAAATGGCGGCTATAATGAAGGTGAATATATTGGGGCTCTTTTCTGCGACCTCACAAAGGCCTTTGATTGCGTCTCCCCACAGTTGCTAATAAATAAGCTGAAACTATACAATTTTAATCAAACCAGTATTGAATTGATATTTTCCTACTTGAGTAATAGAAAACAACTTGTTAATTTTAATGGCAGTCACTCGAAGATAATGAACACTCAATATGGTGTACCGCAAGGATCAGTACTCGGCCCGTTGCTCTTTTTGATCTACATCAATGATCTGGAGAGTTGCGATCCCTTTGCTGATCTGGTACTTTTCGCAGATGATACCACAGTGCTTAAAAAGTCAAAGTCTAAGGAACACATCATAACAGTCATGAGGGAGACTCAATCAAGGGTTGCAGAGTGGTTTAATAGTAATCAACTTAGTCTGAATGAGACAAAGACGGAGTTAATGTATTTCTCAATGAGAGATTTGGATGGCCTGGAAATGTGTGAATGTGTTCGGTTTCTGGGAGTACATATTGATAGTAAGCTGACATGGAATACCCATATAGATAAACTGTGTGGAAAAATAGCTTCTAGTGTTTATGCCATACGGAGCTTGGTGGATGTTGTTGTTTCAGAAAATGTTCTTTTGTCTGTTTATCACGCATTCATTGAGTCAAGAATTTCTTATGCTATACTGGGGTGGGGTCATGCCACAAATTCTAAACGGTTATTTGGTTTGCAAAGAAAAGCTGTGAGAGTATTAAAAAAATTGAATTACAGGGATGACTGTAAGAATGCTCTTATGCAGTTAAAAATTCTGAGTGTACCATGCATATATATATTGCAATGCTTAGTATACATGAGAGAACATATTAATGAATATTGTACACATGAAATCATACATGACCATCACACGAGAAATAGGGAGCACATTTACACAGATTTCCATCGAATAAATAAGATAAAGTGTGGGATTTCTTACTATGGTCCTAAACTATACAATGCTCTCCCGGCTGCCATCAAGGTGTTGCCTACTAAACAATTTAAATTTGCAATGAAACAATATTTAATTGAAAAGTGTTTCTATTCAATGGAAGAATTTTACATTAATGATTTTAGAGATATTTCGTAATATTGTCTTATATTGATTGAAAAAATTCATCAGGCTCTTAAATTTGTATTTTGGATAGTTCACATGGATGTTAATCAGATGGTAATTGTAGTTATTTGATATTTCATGATCTATTACTGTAGACTGGTATATTTAGGCAGTTTTATAAATAATTGGTTACTTCTATTGCCTCAAATTGTATTATATAATTCTGTTGAGATGTACGTAAGCACTCTAGGCGGTTAACGGAGCTAAATTATGTTAGGCTATGTTAGGATAATAATATCTACATATGTATTGTTTGTACTGAATCATTTGGATTCTTTACACTGCAACTTTATTATAATACATAAATTCTCCATAGTCTTTATCGGTGGGCACTATCCTTGTCAGTGTTTCGCTGGCTACATTATTGTAAGAAGTGTGACGAATTGTTCAGGTGAAATATTTCATCACTCTCACATGTACGGCCAGTGCTTCTGTAGCTACCTTCTACAATATATTACCAACATTTGTGGAGTTGACTGTTGTCAGTGTTGTCACCTGTATATCCCTTTTTTGCATTGTTAATGTCTTGCCTGTATGTCATCTGTAAACCTTGACAGTTCATTTTTGGGTTTATTGTTGGACTGTTTTTAGACCTGTCCATCAAGAATTTTAGTGTCTCACATTTGCGTTAATTTTATTGCTTAAATTAAAAAATTTCACATGTTATTCGGATTGTATTACTTAATGTAAAAAATTCGTAGTTATTGGAGATTTTAGAATCTGTTACTGTATAGGATACATTTAAATAGATACTGTTATACTTGTTATTCTACTGCTCCAAATTTTATTTTGTACTTTTGTTTGACGTATGTAAGCACTCTGTGTAAGTGACATGAAATAAATTGATGTTTTGATGTTATGTGGTAGCGAAAAAATATCAAAGGCCGACGGTTTTCACAGTTAGAAAAATTTTTAGTGGTAAATTCAAAGTGCAATTTTTTTATGAATATGGCATGATTGTTTACCGTGTAAAATATTGACAGTTACTTCAATTTAGAGGAAATATTGTTGTTTATAACAATGGCCGACGATTCAGGCGGTTATAAACTATTATGAACAAATTAAAATGTTGTAAAAAAATATGAACAATTCGGACTGATTGTTTACCGTCGGCCATCAGCATCATTCGATTGATAATGTTGCAAAATGACGATGGGAACGTGGACCGACGAATCAGACGGTTAAAACACCTTATACAAAAATTAAAAATTTCTAAACAAATATTAACAATTTGGGCTGATCGTTTACTGTCGGCAATTAGTTTCAGTAAACTGATAATATTGCAATACGACGATATGTACCTGGGCCGATGAATCGGGCGATAGCAATATCTAATAGGGAGTTTTCAAATATTCAGAAATTTTTGAACAGTTGCACTAGGTACACCAATGGAATGTAAAAAACTGCATCAGGCCGAGCGACACGCGACCTCACCTCATTGTGACTGGCTGCAAGGCTGCAACATATTATATTGATCGGAACCGACTTCGTATTTAACATTTTTTTTTCTACAGCCGCGCGCAAAGTAACTAATTACCAAAATCAAATGAAATTGCAAAATCGACGAATGCCGCTGAACCTATTTTGCGCGTACAAGAAAATGGAAATTCTCACTTTTTCCGTCGAGTGTTCTATGAATAGTCATTTATTTATTTTATTTATTTATTTCAATCTTCCTGTTTTGACAGTTACAAGTTGTATAGGAATAGTTAACAAAACAAAACTTAAAACTAAGAGCTAAAAGTTTTGCTAAAACATTTCACAGAAACTTACAGTAACAAGACTTGAGCTTCTCATTTGGAGCCTCCAGTCGTTAACAATTTATAAATTAAAGATGACTTGACTTAATTAGGTTATATAGCTAAAATGCTAAAGTTGTATGCGGTCTCTTCATTATATTAGGAAGTACTTTTTGGATAATGAACATTTTATGGCCTATTTTTCCAAGTATAGACGAGTTTATAGGCATACTGTTAGGTCTGCAAAGCACCTATACTATGGCAATAGAATCGCATACTCCAGCAATAGACAGCGAGAAATGTGGAAGATTGTCAACGAGTTGCGGGGAAGGAGTTGTGGGACTACATGTGGGGACTCCAAATTATCCGCCGAGGAGATGAACGGCTTTTTTTGTTCCATAGCTGCATCACTATCTGGCGTAATGCCCTCAAATGTCTGTTTTTCACAGTTCCTGGGAAATATTAATGTCCCAGATTCTTTCTTTTTATCCCCCACCGATTTCGAAGAGCTTAAAAGTACTATCTCTAAAATCAAGAGAAGCGGAGCGTCAGGATGGGATGGAATCTCGATTAGGATATTTTTGGAGCTGCCGGATGATGCACTGGGTGTTCTGGTGGAGTGTATAAACCATTTTTTTTGCAATGGCAATTTTCCAGCTTGTTTAAAGGTTGCTACAGTTATTCCCCAATTTAAAGGTGGTGATCATGACCAGGCAGCAAACTACAGACCAATTGCTCTCTTACCCACTTTATCAAAAATTGTGGAAAGATTAGTCAAAAAGCGAGTTGTGGGGTTTCTGGGTAGGCACGGAGTGTTGAGGTTTGAACAGTTTGGCTTCCAGGCGGGGAGGAGTACGAGTGATGCAATATTCTCGTTTCTGGAAAATTTGTATATGAGTCTTAATGAAGGGGAAGCGGCTGCGGCAGTTTTCTGTGATTTATCAAAAGCTTTTGATTGTGTGAATCACAGGATACTGCTGCATAAGCTTGCCCTTTATGGATTCAGGGGTAGGACGCATGATTGGTTTGGATCATATCTGTCGGATCGAAGACAGAATGTTTCTTTTGGTGGCTGTGTTTCGGATCTTCAAGGGTTGGAATATGGCGTGCCACAGGGCTCTGTTCTGGGTCCCGTTCTGTTCTTGCTGTACGTGAATGATTTCGCAGATCTTGACGTGCATGGTAAGTTTACTCTGTTTGCAGATGACGCCACAATATTGTGGCATGATAGAAATACCAATATATTGAAACGTACGAGAGAAATGCACTTAAACGAATTATCATCTAGCTCCGGACCTGATATGGCAAATCTATTTGCTTCCTATTTTTCGAGTGTATTCTCAAACAAATCTAATCCTAATTTTGTTGCTAATCAAGATTATTTAAATATTAAAAACCTCAACCACTATCAAATTCGTATATCAGACATATTCAATAAGCTTTCCAGTCTCGACATCAACAAGGGCCCTGGACCTGATGGAGTGCCTCCAAGGCTTCTTAGGTTTTGTTGTTTCATACTTGCAAGGCCATTGTATTTCATTTTTAATAAATCTCTCGAAATAGGTGTTTTTCCAAATCATTGGAAGCTGAGTTATGTCATACCAATTTATAAATCTGGGGACAAATCGAATATAAAAAATTATCGGCCTATATCTATACTGAGTAGTATTCCAAAGCTTTTCGAATGCCTTATTACGGACTACCTAACGTCCGAATTGGGTGGAATGATTCTGGATGAACAATATGGCTTCCGGGAGAGGAGATCTACGGAGCTTAATCTAATATCTTATGTTGATTTTCTTTCGGGCGCTTTGGAGGGCGGGTATCAGGTGGACGCGGTGTACACTGATTTTTCCAAGGCGTTTGACAGGGTCAACCACGAAATCCTCATAGCAAAGCTTGCATCTGTTGGCCTGAGTGGATGCCTCTTGGCCTGGCTTTCATCCTACCTCCGTGATAGATCTTTCTGTGTTCGCGCGGGAAATTTCATTTCCAGGGAGATGGCTGTCACTTCTGGGGTGCCACAGGGGTCTCATTTAGGACCCCTGCTTTTTAATGTTTTCATTAATGATATAACCAAGAATTTCTCATTTGTATCCAGTCTTTTGTTTGCCGACGACCTAAAAATCTTTATGAAGATATCATCATTCGTCGAAGCTATGCACCTGCAGAACCAGCTTGACCTGCTTGGTCAATGGTGTGCAATTAACTGCATGGACTTAAATATACAGAAATGTCACGTTATGAGATTTTATCGCTCCAAAAACCCTACTATATTTAATTACAGCATTCTCGGCGAAGAACTTTCAGTAGTTGAAACAGTCCGAGACTTAGGCGTCACCCTTGATACTAGTTTGTCATTTGTTCCCCACATTAACATTATCTGTAATAAAACACTTCGGATGTTGGGTTTTATTAAGCGAACTACCTCCGAATTTGTTAATGTCAATGCCCTAAAAATCCTTTATTGTTCCTTGGTTAGGCCTCACTTGGAATATTGTTCTTCCGTCTGGACACCCTACTATGCTGTTCATATAAACAAAATCGAACAAATCCAGAGGAAATTCCTTCGATATGTAGCATACAAACAGCACATACCCACTGATAATATTATCTACTCAAATCTGGAAAAAACGCTTAGTATAAACACCCTATCCTTGCGTCGGAGACATCACGACCTTAAGCTTTTATTTAACCTTATTAATTATACAGCCTACGATCCCCATTTGCTTATGAACATTCCCTTTCATATTCCGCTCCGTTGCACTCGAAACACCAATACCTTTGCCCAACCGTATCACAGAACTAATTACGGCACAAATTCGCCCATCGCGCGCATTCTACGAATCGCTAATTCGGTTGATATTGACTTTTTCGGCATTTCTTACAACAAGTCTCTTGCTGACTTAAGGATATCTCTAATATGACTTGCACTTTTTCTATATTCCTCTAAACTGTATACTTTCACAATATCGAATTGTATTGATTAAAACACTTGCTCTGTTCATGTTAATTTTGAATTGTTAATATTGCATTTTTCTTTTTTTAATATTTGCTTTTGTTCTTTCATTTTATTTTGTACTAGTATTAGTTCTACTTACTTATTTGTTTAGTTTTATTATTGCTTTACTACCACACTTGTAACCTAATATTGGGCTAGTCCCGTTGATGGATGAATAAATAAATAAATGAATAGATACTGTTAATTGCGACTTAAAAAAGATTAAGACCTGGTGTGACGCCAATAGGCTTTCTTTAAATGTATCGAAAACCAGTGTTATGTCGTTTGGCAGTGAACTTGGGGAGATTCGTATGGGTGATGGCTTGCTGAAAAACGTTACTGACAACAGGTTCTTGGGACTGTGCATCGATGACCAGCTTAAATTTGAGTGTCATATTGGTTCCCTAAGATCACGATTGGCTTCAAATTGTTACGCCATCAGATCAATCTCTGACCAATTTAGCCCTAATACAGTCAGATCCTCTTACTTTGCTCTAATCGAATCTCATTTGCGGTACGGAATTTGTTTCTGGGGTTCATTCCGAGAGCAGACTAAATCTATTAACAAGTGCTCCGTAAATTTTATCAAATTCGAGTGGTTTTAGTGAAAAAGTAAAGCGATGTATAGTATGATTTTAATCAGTAAGTTGAACTCTTTACATTAGAACAATGTTCGGGGCAATTATTTCAGAGTGTGTTCGTTCTGCAGAAGAGAGCTGTAAGGTATATGTTTAAGGCCGGGGTGCGTGAGTCTTGTAGACCTTTATTTTTGGAGCATGGAATTCTGACTTTGCCCTCCTTGTTCATTTTGGAAACGGTATGTTTGATTTATAAAAAGCACAAGCCTCAATTGGTAACTAACCATGCATACGAGTTAAGGGACCCACACAAAATTTCACTTCCAATACCCACATCCTCTAAAATTAGAAACTTGCTAATATTTAATAGCAAGAAACTGTATAACCACCTGCCCCAAGGGATTAGACAGATATCTAATCTAACGAAATTTAAGAAAACAGTTAAGAAGCTACTGTGTGCGAGAGCTTACTATGGTGTGGATGAGTTCTTGAAAGATGTATTTTAATTATTGTACTGTTTGGTTTTTGACACTGTGTTTTTATGTTGTCTTGTCTGTAAACATTTTATGCTTTTGATAATTATGTCATTCTTGTTTGATATTTTAAATTAGAAATTAGTGTGTAAGAATAGTCTGTAATTACTTAGGTATTGATTAAGTTGTTTGCACTGATTGACAGTAGGTTTTAGTTAGTAGTCCATAGGTTTATATTACCTTTTTTTCCTCAGCTTTGTCAATGAATTTTGTTCGAGACAATAAAGCATTTTGAATTTGAATTTGTTCTAAAACAAAGACTAGGACATCATACAGGCCAGAGCATGTTGTTTCGTTTTTAAATTTTTTTAAAGCAGAGTACAACTCGTGTGTACTAAAAGATGTGAAAAAAAATGTATTGTAAATAAGGTTCGCAGGAAGTAAGATCCGACATGCCACATGCTGAAATTATCATTGCAGGTTGAATTTATTAAGTATGCGGCGCTGGTGACAAAAAAAACTACAAAATTCATTACTAATTTCTAATGAGTTAGTTAAGTAAGTATCATTAGATAAAATTGTGGTAGGGTTTGTTATTTATTTTTTATTTTTCCAAAACCTAGTGTTTACTACATGCCAGATAATTTTTGAGCTGTTTGCGGTATCTATTAGTTTTTGTTTCAAGAAATTGTGCTTTTCTACAGTTAGTCGTTCATGAAATATTTTTTTTTGTCTGAGAGTAAAGTCGTTTAGATTCCTGAGTACCGAGAGTATTAGAAAGCCAAAATAAGTCCTTTAAATGCTCACTTTGCTTTATTAGATCCGAATTTAGTCATGCTTTATTTTTTTCAGCGTTTTTTATGTTTCATTTTTTATTACGTGTTTAGAACCTCTAAACAATAAAGAAAATTGTGCCAGAAAAACCATGATTCGTTTACGTCTTGAGGGTATATAATCGTAAATGGCTGAGGTCGGCCCTGGATAACTGATAGTTAAGCTGAAAATATTAGGAGCGTCATAAAATCTTTTAAAGTAATGTTTATTGGAGACTACAATTTCATTGTTAAGGCTGTTACTTTCCGAAATAATGATTTGTGCTTTATGGTCCGCTATGATTGCCTCAAGATTATTGGCCTGAAAGTTGAGGAGGTTTGTGATAACATAATCTAAGGCGGAGGGAGTATGATTCGGGGAATCCCTAGTGGGTTCAAGTGGTAGAATAGACCGTATATTAAAACTTTCCAGCAAGTCGGGGAGAATGTTTTTTTCATGTGCTTCCTTTAAATAGTTTACATTTAGGTCACCGCATATTAAAATAAAGTGATGTTGAGATGTAATATAACAAAGTGTTTCATTAAATGCAGTTATGACTCTGCTGAAACTTTTTTAGGTTATTATTATAGCACAAATGAGCTATACTTGTATTATTAAATTTAAATGAGATACCTACGCATTCTAAAATTAATTCTGTTGAGAATTTTAGTAAGTCCATGGTTTTGAAGTGTTCATTCTTGCTGTAAATGGCAACACCACCATGAGAGTGTTTTTTTTCCGAGAAGTTGGCTGCTAATTGGTACCCTAGTATGGTAGTAACTTTTGCTTGCTCCAATGTTCCGACACACATAAAAATTGTGGATTTTCTTGTTGTAACCGAAATTCCAATTGAGATATCTTGTTTGTGATACCTTGTGTGTTAACGTGGATGGTTTTCCTAATGTGTGTTTGAGAGTTATCTCTTCCATCTCGGTTGGTGATTAAAGCCTCGGCTGTTGCGGTTGAAGCTTCGGTTTTAGCTGTTTCCCTGATTGTTGTAACTGCTTGGAAACTAGGAACGAAATGGCTGTATCTGCTGAAATTTTTTAATAACTATATGTTCAGGCCAATTTTGGGGCTGGCCTTCACTCTAACATTTAAATCACATCTCTAAAGAAGACACAGTAGCCAAGAAAAATTTTTTGTACAGAATTCCATGGGAAAATGATTTACTTTAGCCGTTCTAAACATACAATCTGTTAGAAGTAAGGTTGACGAATTGTGTCTATTTTTGGCAGCAGAGAATAATCCTGACATTGTTATTTTGACAGAGCATTGGCTTAAACGAGATGAGCCTTTCTCTATGGAAAACTACATTTTGGTATCCATTTTCTCTCGCATAGAGTACAGCCATGGTGGAACACTTGTAATGTTAAGGAGGGACTTTTATAGTGACTACCGTTTCATTAGTGTGGATAAGTTCAACAATCTTTTAGATGAAAAGATTTGTGAGTTTTGCATTGTGTATTGTAGGAAAATTAATTTGTATATCCTTAGTTTTTACAGGTCTCCATCTGCAAATGTTCAGATCTTTATTGACAAATTAGAGTGTATCTTAAGTGAGATTTCGGTAAATGCTTCAATAATATTAGCTGGTGACCTAAACATAGACTTTATAGACTGGAATTCTCAAACTACCTTAGCTTTGGGAAGGGCATTGAAGTCTGGCAATCTTACTGTGCATGTTGATCAGCCTACTCGTGTTACAGCCCAGTCTGAATCTCTTTTAGATTATGTCTGCTCAACTTTTTGTAAAACCAGAGTTATTTGTAATGTGGTGAATCCCGGGTTGTCTGACCACAATGCTGTGTTGTGTTCTTTCTTGCAGAGCACTAATTGTTTTGTAAACCCAGCAAGGATGGGAAGATTATATAATAAGACAAACAAAGAGCTTTGTAGTGCAACATATTGGAACCTTTTAATGTTAGATAATGTTGAGGAACCACTTCATGAGTTTCACTCCATGTTGGTGCAGATTTTTGGACTGGCTTTTCCCATCGTCAAAATCAGAAAGAGAGGGAGAAAACCTTGGTACACCAAAGGCCTTCTAATTTCAGGAAAAAATCTCAGATCCTTGCATTATATCAGAAAGTTTGCTTATAATAATACACATTTTTTATCTTACTTTAATAAGTATCGTAAAGTATATCGTGAAACTATAAGGCTGGCAAAGAGCCTGTACTATACCAAAAGAATTGAACAATCATCTAATAAATCTAGGGAAACTTGGAAGATTGTAAATGCCATGAGAGGCGGTGTTGGAGGTGTTCCTGTCTCTGAAACATTGTCAGCTGAGTCCCTTAATGCTTATTACCAGGGTATTTCTTTTTGTCTCTCTCAGAAGTTGCCTCAGCCAGCTGTCGATCCGTGTTCCTATCTGACTAACCTTCAGGTTGCTGAAACATTCTTCCTCAGACCTACGGATCCTAGTGAAATTGGGGTAGCTCTGCGTGGCATAAAGAACAAACATTCCAGTGGGTGGGATGAGGTATCTGCGAGAGTAATCGCAGCTATGCCACAAACCACGCTTCTTGCACTTTGTGATGTGATCAATGTTTCCTTTTCCTCTGGCACTTTTCCTTGTTCCTTGAAGGATGCCTTAATAATCCCACTGCACAAAGGAGGTGACCCCGGTAGCCCCTCTAATTTTAGGCCAATAGCCTTGCTTCCAACCCTTGGCAAACTGATAGAAAGACTGGTAAAAACTCGTGTGATGGACTTTCTTAAGAGGCATAATCTTCTTAACATACACCAGTTTGGCTTTCAGCAGGGGATTGGCACTGGCGATGCAATTCTTAACCTTCTGGAGTCCCTCTACTTGCAATTGAACTCGGGAGAGTGTGCGGCGGCAGTTTTTTGTGACTTATCCAAAGCCTTTGATTGTGTGAGTCACAGAATTCTGCTGCAGAAACTGGAGGCTTATGGTTTCAGGGGAGTTGCCCTTGATTGGTTTCGGTCTTACCTATCTGGTAGAACACAGAGTGTGGTTTTTGGAAACAGTACATCTAGTAGGCTACCCATGGACGTCGGTGTACCACAGGGCTCAGTACTGGGTCCCATTTTGTTTTTGCTCTACGTTAATGATCTTCCTCTCATCCCTATTTCCGGTGAATTTACACTCTTTGCCGACGATACAACCATTCTTTGGCATGATACTGACCCTGGTAGAATGAAAACTACTATTGACAGTGATTTGACTTGTATGAAGCAGTGGTGTGACAGCAACAAGCTAGTATTTAATGTCTCTAAGACCAAAATTCTTACTTTCAGGTGTGATCTTCAGGCTCTTGATTTTGATGATGATTTGATCGGTCCTTCTAAGTTTACCAAATTTTTGGGCTTGACAATTGATAATGGCTTGAAATTTGATGACCACATTTCTTGTTTGTTAAAAAAAATCTCATCCAACTGTTTTGCAATTAGAGTAATTGCCAGTTCACTTGACCCAGTTGTAGCTAAGAATGCTTACCATGCCCTCATTGAGTCTCATCTTAGGTATGGTATTGTCTTCTGGGGATCCTGTGCTCAGTATTTGTTTAATTCTATGTTCATTTTGCAGAAGAAGGCAATTCGTTTTATGTGTCGAGTTCCATTTCGCACTCCTTGCCGTGACTTATTTTTAAAATACTCTATTTTGACTTTGCCTTCCTTATTTGTACTGGAAACAGCTTGTATTGTCCACAAGAAATATAAACAAGAGCTTGGCTCTCAATCCGAGTACAACCTTCGCAATAGCTCCTCTCTGCCTCTTCCTATTCCTAAAACCGAGAAGGTAAGAGCATCTTTTGTATATGGAGGAAGAAAGATTTTTAATCACCTACCTATAAATCTGCGAACTATTGAGGGTGGTATCAGATTTAGAAGACAGCTGAAGGGGCTGTTGCAGAGTAAAGCTTACTATTCTTTAACTGAATTCTATGAGCGCGACTTTTAGTGATATTGCCATTGTTTTATATATTTGTTTTTCTCCCACATCTTAATTTTACTACTGTGATTTTTGTATCCTTGACACACAATTGTACTGTTACCATGTTTACCGAACATTTCTATTTACAAATAATATATTTATAAGGATAGTTTATTAAAGTTACTAATACTTATGTTTTCCCTTCAGCTTTTGTTAACAACTTTTGAGTTTATAACAAATAAAGCTATTTTTGAATTTGAATTTGAAAAGCTTTGTATTCGCCCGACTTAACGGGTATATTTTCAATATAGAACTTTTCACTTTCGCCAAAATTATTTTTTAGATATTCCATTACTGTCGCATCTGACGCGTCGTTCGAGATCTTGGAGAAAATAATAGAAGTTTGAGGAGTTAGCTCAGCCGCTGTGAGAGTTTCATCAGTTTTCTTTTGGCCTACGAGGCCAGTACTTTTTGAACTGTATGGGGTATTGGCTAGTTTTTCAGATTGGTTTTGTTTTCCAGTCATAGAGTTGCAACCAGAATTTTATTGGGTACCGGCCGGATTTACCCTGAGGCTGGTGCTAATTTTTCATAGTTCGTTCCTATGACACAGTATTTCCGCTTGTTGCTCTTTAATTTTTCATATGCAAATTTCTAGGTGCATGAAATAAAAGTCTATTGTAAAATATTTTGAAACTGTATATAAGAAAAAAAAATCAAGTTGTTACATATTTCATATTCGGTAATATTATGTTTATGACAAGGAGAAAATACTTATCTGTTTAATTTGATTGGTTTAGACATAAGTACCATTGTTTGTAAATTGTATTTTGGCTAGCCAAGTGCTAATAATAAAGAATAGATTATTATTATTACTCTGTAAAATATCTGTTTCATAAAACATAAAATCTTGAACTCAAGTGATAACAAACTTGAAGCATTCCATTCATCCATATCCAATATTTTTGACAAATCATATCCCATTGTCAGTAATAAATATGAAAATAAAAAAGCCTTGGTACACAAAGGATTTAAGAATATCACGAAAAAATATGCCGTCTCTTCATGACATTAGAAAGTTCTCAATGGCTGCTGTTCAGATAAGCAACAAGGTGTCCCCCAGGGCTCGTCCTGGGGCTTATACTCTTCCTTTTATATATTAACGACTTGCCCCTATTATCAATAAGAGGAGAGGTAACTATGTTCGCTGAAGATGCAACCATTCTATAACATGAAAAAGATGTAGGACAGCTGACCTGATTAAGGTTAAGGGCTGGTTTGATGCAACCATCTCAGTCTCAATGTTTCTAAAACTAACTTATTAAGTTTTAAGTGTTCTATGGAGAATATATATTCTTACAAGATGATTCCATCCATGCCTTGATCCAGGCACAATATTTTAATACATTTTTAGGTCTTACAATTGATAGTGAACTCAAGTTCCAAAACATATTATTAGAGTTAGTGGTAGAGTTTCTTCTGGTTGTTATGCTCTGAGAGTAGTATCAAAAACTTTAGATTTTCACATAATATAAAATGCTTATTATGCACTTATTGAGAAACATAAGAACGAAATTGTCAGAGGTAATTCTTTTGGAACATGACAGACTTACACCTTCCAGCTACCCATTCCACACACTGAGCAAGTGAAATTTTTTTTTATTTATATGGGGAGAAAAATATTTAATCATCAACCTCTTGAAATTAGGACTATATAATGTGTAATTAGGTTCAAGAGGGGTGTAAAAAAATTGCTAGCCACTAAAGCATACTAATGAATATTTCAATTATGTCTTTCCATAAGTTCTCTCTGATATATTGTTTATACATATTTTAATTCATCTTATTTTTGTATATTTTATATTTAATTTTACCTTATTTTGTTTGTTTATTTTTTTTGTCAGCAACTAACGTTATGATAATAAAACTATTTTTGAATTTGAATAAACAAGGGCCTGCAAGAGTCACGAAGTCGTGTCTGACAGACATATCGTAGAGCATGCTTGTATGACAAAGAGCAACTGCATGAGACAGTTGCTTGCATTACCCCAAAACACAGATACCATATTGAAGCCGTGATTCTATAAGAGCAAAATACACAGATCTGCCCCCCTCCAGCTTGTGTTACATTTTGTAAAAAAATGTGCAACATTCAGCAAGGCCTCCATGCCAGCTGCTAAAATGTCATTATTTACACATTTCACACGGAAAACCAGGATGGAAGTTTAAAGTAAAGACCCATTTATAAACTAGTGAAATTCACAATGTGGAGGTTGGAAAGTTCGTAGTTCGTGAGGTTTAGAGTTCCAAGTTCACAGTAAATTTTTGGCATTTATACACAATAAAAAAATGGGAAAGTCCATATCTGATTGGTAAAAAAATGCCGATGTAGGCTTGGATTAGTTTGGGTTAGTTGGCTAATGCAATTTATCACTGGTTGGAATGAACTTTCTGAACATAAAATTTGGTTATCTCTCAACTTTTGCAAACATCCTGAAAATATTGCGAGCTTTTCACCAGCTGAGTTTAAAAATTGAACTGATCTAATTAGTTCATCCTGAACTAAAATTTCAAGTGCCTGAACCTTGACATTGTGACTTTTTGAGTTTACAAATCCAATGTAATAATTCTACGCCAATATTTAACCTCAAAACTCGAACTTTAGTGGTTTTTTTTTTTGGCTCAAATATGGTTCATCCAACATTATTTTTGCTTAAACTACTCTATAAGTAAGTATAATTATTTTTTTTGTGCAAAAGACGATGTGCTTGATATCGACAAGACCCTACTTTTATACTTAGGTACATAATTAAAAACAAAAACTCTTAAAACAAATTTAAATATGTCTGCAATCAGAAATAAGTACTAATGCTAATTTTTGAGTACCTATGATTGTTTCAGAACTAGTTAAAGCATCAAAAAATTGAGAGCATTGTAAAGCAACTTATAAATTATGTAAATCATTTAAGAGTAAAAACCAAGGTACATATTATAAAAAATATTGGGGTTTAGAATTTATAACTTCAACAATAAGATACAAATAGATTCACTTGGACAATAAACTTGGCCTGACTCCCTATAGGTGCCTATTAAAGCCCAAATGTTCAGAGTAATCAATTCAGAATCTTCATAATTCCAGGTTTTCTATAGCCATGACATACAAATAGCATAAAGATATACATTGGTTATTATTAAAATTAAAGCCATTGATCAAACATGAACAAGTGAATGAGGATGGGAAGAACTCATTTCCCATTCAAACATAGATATCCAGCAGAACTGAACACTTATGACCTCTGAAAAATAATTAAAGGGTGACTTTGATAGATGAAATTATCGATTTTTGAGAAGTGTATTTAAAGCAAACTATTATTACCTTGTCGCACAGAGTTTTTACTTGATTTTCCGTTAACTGCTTGCAATCGTTTAGCTGTTCAATCCACTGATCGAGTTCTTTACATGACGCCTTGTCATCAACCGCCATCGTAACTAGCTCCTTTTATAAAAAAATCAATTAACTGCTTTAAACACTATATTATAGCACTAGTTATGTGTAACACTCCCTAATTATAAAGCTAAACGAACACTTTTATATACTTTTCGATGGACATAACACAACAGTGCAAAATGGCGATCCTTCATAGATTTTTGACTAATTTTTCCGGGCAGGTTGCGCATGCCCGGGCTCTTTAAACGACGCGCCAAACTTAAAATCCCATAGAGAAGTATGTCAGTAGATCAATAGAACTCCTGACTTAATTTCTGCCGTTTTCCTGAGATACGCACCTTATCCTTCTCCATTCTGGTGTGGATTTCTTGGGTCTCATTTACCACTTTTGGTACTACAAGAGCTTTGGCAGCTTTTGGAGAAGTTGCGGCCTTCATAGTTCGTGATTTTTTAGGATGACTGCGTCTGCCCAAACCAAATGTCGATACTCGAAAATGACAATTCAACAGTCAATTTTGCAATAAGCAATAACGTAACAGGCATAGAAATAGGACTCCTATTTCTATGGTACCAGGGTTCGATCTTTTGATGCGGAAACATCTTACACGGCGGTATGAGGGTAAATCTTGGCTAATGGGACGGAAATGTGGGGACGGAATGTGTAAACCGATGTGACATTATAACCCGTGCGCATTGAGGTGCAAGCTAATCCAGGAAGGCCGCGATTGCAACGACTCAAATGGCGCTTCTAAAAAGCTAGCCGCTAGGGCGGTATTAGATATTAGATTTTCATTATATTATATTCGCAGTGTATTTGGATCCATAGCACAGCATATTTTAAATTACACGAACTGTCAAAAGTATTATTCAGATGCCCAGACGATTAAACAATATTGCGTCATGACCCTTTTCTAAAATTTGCAAAATTTGGTTATTGACTTTCCCAAATCAAAGGATGCCGGCCCCAGATTACTAGCTGGTAGTGAATAAGTTGTGTCCATAGATTGATGTTATTCCAGGTAGTGGCATTAGATTTTCGTGTCGAATTTGTGCAGTGAATTAATTTACTCCGATTGAAGCGGCCAGTAAGTATTATTAAAGAATCCTAATAATAATATTATAAATGCGAATAACTAATATTATAAAAGCAAATGCGTTTGTTTGTTTGTTTGTTACACTTTCACGCATAAACTACTCAACCGATTATCCTGAAATTTTGTACAGATATATTCAAGGGTATAGTAAAGGACATAGGACGCTTTTAGCTTTTACCCGCGGCTTCTCTCGCGTTTATTTTTACGGTTAGTTTTAATCCTATTTTTATTTTCTTGGGGTTATATTTGTAAAAAGTTTTTTTTTCATCAGTTTGGGCATGCCTTGGGTTAATTTGGGTTAGTTTTTGCTCGTTGCGCCCCTGTAGCGAGCGAAGCGAGCGGAGGATTATGCGCGAAGTTTAATATTAGACATTCTAATGCAAACTTTACAGAAGTACACATTAAACAACACACGTCAGGCGGTATCTGTGACGGGAATGTGATTTGCAGGCTGTTTGTAAACAAGCGTTTAAGGATAGGGATAAATTTTCGATGCGAAACCGTGCATGCGTAATGGCGAAACAAGAATAATAGGTATTGTTATGACTTTGCATAGCACTCCGCTCGCTTCGCTCGCTACGGGGGCGCAATCAACAAGAACTAACCAAAACTAACCCAAGGCTAACCCAAACTAACCCAAAATTAAGAAAAAAAAAGTAAGTTAATAAAGAACAAATATAACCTTAAAAAAAGGTAAACAAAACATCTGTCGCGACCAACGGGAAGGACCTTAGATTAGATAGATTCCTTGTCTATCAGCAACTCACGTGTTAAGTATACCAAATTTTTCTCCTTCGAATCTGCGCATTTGGCAGCAGCGCAGTGTTATCGTTCTAATATTTCACTTCGCGCATGGCCCTCCGCTCTCGCGCAACCAATCAAAATACAAAACCAACTCAAGGCGAACTACAAATATTATCGAGTAGATCCACTCAGCAAAAATCATCAAACGCAAAAGCCGCAGCACGGTAAAAAATAAGTTTTTACCCTACCTGCAGCAGCGAGCAGTCTGTGGGGAGAGATTCAAAAAGTATTCGCTGATGCGATTTCCTCGGTTATTATAAGACAACGCGACGCGAAAGTACACAATCTCAGGGCATTTGCAGTTTGCACACTCTCTGTCCCTAGTAGCGGGGCCATCGGTGGCCACGAACCAGATTGATCCGGATTTGCCCCGTCGCCAAACGCTGTCGGCGAAATTGGAAATTTGTCTCCAGTGAACCTACCTATTTATACCGTGCCCAAGAGTCCCAAGACATGCCCAAAATCAAGAATAAAACAACTTTGAAGATTCATATCCATATAATTTAATATGGATATGAATTAGCACGTAGGCATGCGTGAATCAATTAGCAGAGTATAGTGGATTAGTGGATCATTTGTTCTGTTGTTGCTTTCAAATCATTTGCAGATGAGGCCTTCCTCCAAATTGGCTTAATCGGTAATAGTTCTAGCTCTATATAGGTATTTATATTTTCTTGTTTATGGTTAGGAACTAAGTATCACAAAATAACCCCCCCCCCCCCCGGGGGGGGAAATTTTGATAAGTATCCATCCAGAGAGACTTGACAATACTTTGACAATATCACTTTCATTCCTTCGCATATTTCACTTTTCGCATGGCCCTCCGCTCGCTACGGGGACTCAAGAAAAGGAAACTCACCCAAGACATACCCAAAAACAAGAAAAAAAAAGCGGTACATCTTAAAACACTCTTTATTTTGTAAATGTGAAGTTTATAGGATGGCGTTCACAGATAGATATCGAATGTCGTTGGTTTGCGCAATGCGGATTGCCGATGTTGAAATGTGGTGGAACGTAGAACGCTAATATAAAACAAGTTTCAAAATTAGTTTTGTTTCGCAAATACATAACAAATTTCGATACCGACACTGCTTAAGAACTATCGATACCTACTCAGAATCGAAGAAAAAGTATCGAGTACAAAATGTACTCGATACTATTTAACAGTATCGATACTTTTTTTGCATCCCTATCTTTGTTTACTTTTTCTTTTTATTTTTAAATAATGTGCCCTGTAATAGCAGCAGAATAGAAAAAAATATATTTTTTGATAAAGGAATAATGAACAATATATATTGAATGTAAATATAAATATCTACGTAAAAAGGATGTTAGCTTGTTACTGCTGATAGCCGACACAATGTTTTTCTATCGGACCTTGTAGGTTTGTTTTATTTGGGGGGCGCGACGTGCGACATTGTCTTTAGGTTTTAGGTGTATTTATATATACCCCTCTTTGTGTTAAACATGGTATCTGATCTTCCTGAAAATGACCAAATAATATTAGCAACTGGTGGCTATGATCATACAATCAAGTTATGGCAAACACCATCTGGACTATGCCATAGGACAATGCAACATGCAGAATCCCAAGTAAATGCCTTAGAAATAACTCCAGATAAAAAACTTTTGGCTGCAGCTAGTTACCAACACATTTTTATGTATGATTTACTTTCAAATAATCCTAATGCAATTGTAAATTATGAGGGCACTTCTAAAAATGTTACATGTGTAGGGTTCCAAGAAGATGGTCGATGGATGTATTCAGGTATTTGAACAGTTACCTACTTGCTGATCATATTGAATTACATTTCTTTTCTTAGGCGGAGAGGATGGAAGAGCTAGAATTTGGGATCTTCGGTCAAAGAATAATCAATGCCCTAAAAGTTTCGACACTCGTCAAGGTTCAGGCACAACATTATCACCCATTAATTGTGCTGTCTTGCATCCAAATCAAATAGAATTATTTATTGGTAAGTGTTAGAAATTCGTAGTTAGTATAATTTTTTGAAATAGTTTATTCTACATGTTAAAATGCATACCTTGTTATCAGAAACAAATTATGATTTGATTTGAAATTTGCTGGATAGATTGAAAGTTTGAGAGAGGTTAGGTATATAACAAAATAAATGTTTTGGGTCTGGTAAAGTTCACGACCCACGGAATTTCACAATTTTTCTTTTTTTTACTAGAGAGGGCCGAAAGGGGGTGACCTATAGAGTAGGTTAAGAGAAAAAAATCTGAAGATTCCCACATTTGAGCTGAAAAAAGCCCTAAAAATTCGAGTTTTGAGGTTAATTGACGTAGAATGGCAAACGTTCCCTACTACTTTCCCGGGTGTGACGTGAAAATAAGGAGGAAATTTTTGCAACTGGTTGCCATAATATACTTGATTTGTGCATATTTCATTTAGTATTTTTTTATCATTCTACTAATATTTCACTTTGCGCATGGCCATCTGCTCGCTCTGAGGGCTCAACAAACAGAAACTAACCAAATCTAACTCAAGGTATACCCAAAATCAAGAAAACATTTATTTTTTGGACTTAATTTGTGATTTTTTTTTAAAGAAAAAGTAAATGATCCAGCATTGCTTGTGTTCTAATTTCTTCTATTTAAGGTAAGCTTTCAAACAAACCAAAGAAAAGTGCAGGAAAGTAGTAACGAAAGTTCGTCGTTCTACGTCAATTATTTGATTGAGATTTTCTCTTTTAAACTACTCTATAGGACACCCCCTTTCTAGTGAAGAAAAGAAAATTGCGAAATTACGTGGGTTGTGAACTTTGCCAGAACCAAGTATTTCATTACACCAATACAATTACCTAACTGGGAATAGAAACCAAACCAATACCACATAAACAGAGCTCATTATAGTAATACAATGATGTCACTTTTTTACAAAGGTTTAAGTGAATATTATAAATTACCGATAGACATTAAAAGGGCGAAATCAGTTGTAAGCTTCAAGAAACTGCTTAAGAAACATATCCAAGGCATATCATTATTATAATTAAACAACAATCTCTTTTTTTAAGTTATGTTAACTTTGGTGATTTTAAAATTGTTATTACTCTTATTACTATGTTTTTTGTTTGGTATTATAACATATATGCGAAAATGTATGTACATAGATGTTTTTGTTTTTTGTATTTGGATTTTATTTTGAATAATAAATAGATAAAAAGTAAAAAAAAAGAACAATGTAAACTTGGTTAATGCAAAAATTTTCCTAGCTGGGATTGTTCTCTTTAATTTCTAATGAATTATCTTTAATTTCTAATTAATTGTAAAGATTTTATATGTGACTGTAAAATTTTTTAATTATAAATGTGAAAATTTTAAACTTTAAATTCGTCTAGATTTGGCTATTTGACGTTGATTTTGGCAAATTAAATATAATGTGTTAATGTTAATAGCGATATGTTAATTTTAATAGTGATTTAAGAAAAAACATATGCTCATATTTATTTGTGAATTATTTAGTATGGGAAATATGTATTAGGATTTCCTCTTTGATTGAATAAATAATATGGGAAAGAAAAAACTGTGTTGTGGAAACAGCGATTAGAGCAAACTATTCATTCCTGATGAATTTGTCTTGTGCGTGTATATTGTTTAGTTTGAATAGAATAGCAATAACATGTTTGTTGTAGTGTAGGTATGTTCTGTATTTTTGTGGGGGATTTATGTTTGTCAAACAAATTGTTGCCTATTTATCCACCTCAGTTTTATTAAGACATTTTTGGATAAGGCCGTTGTGGCTCTGATCATAAAAATTTGTTTTGACATTTTGAGAAACAAATGGTCAAGAATGAGTAATCTAAAAAGGAGAATGGTTAGTAAATGCACTTATAACAGTAAAAAGCTCATGTACTTTGCCAAGTTTTGGATTTAATTTGATTTAATTACAGAAATAAATGTCATAATGGGTTCTCTAGACATTGCTCCAAACCAAACTTCCTGGCCATATGACCACTTGTATTATTAGTGAATATTAAAGCTAAGTAGGTAATTGATCAAAGACAAAATCAGTGATTCAATTGATGTACAATGATAAAATTTTATAAAATTATTATGAAAGTTACATGCTATTGGAGCAAAAATCATCGTCTTCTTTGACATCCTGTATATAAAATTTTTTGACAGTTTAAAAAAACCCAACATTGGAAATTATTTCTTAAGGGACAAATCTATTAACCATTAAAAACCAGAGATCGATATTTAAATTTTCAGGCTCAATTTTTTACGACTTTTTGTCTAATTAAATAATAAATATTTCAGTTCATTTGTATTATTAGAGATAAAAGGTGTTTTTAAATCAGGTTTAATATCATTTTGGAGTACTTGTATTTTACAGCCATACAAAAAAGTGTCGACATTTAAATCAGAATTTATTATTACAGAATTTGCTTTAATAGGCCCAGGGGAATATTTATTTATTACTACACTGCCTAACAGGAAAACTTCCCAATTACAAAGCAGGAAAATATAAAAGCATAAAACATAAAAGAACTTAAAAATAACATAACAGTACACATTATAAAAATTCAGAGTTAACAAATAACAAGCAAAAATAAAATAACATAGTACAAATAAATGTCATAAATAATTACATAAAACACAAGATCAAAATCATAATTGCACTATTGCACAACATAGTACAGCGTTATTAGGGAGTGGTAGTGAAAATGATGTTATGTGCTATTAGCGGAAAATGTACAGAAATGTCTGCGGATTTGTGGAATTGTGGTATTAAAGATATCAAAGTCTTTGTTATGATTATTATAAGTTCTGCACATAACATGGAGTGGTGAAAAATTTAGTTTGTTTGTTCGAGCCCTTGGCAGAGAAAAGGTCAAATTTTGTCGTGATGATAAGCGAGGGACTAGAAAACCAATTTTGTTTAACATATCAGAACAGTCGATCTGGTTATGTAGTAACTTAAACAGAAACACCTGAGAAAAATAACTTCTCCTGCGGGACAAGGACTGCATATCAAACATTTCCAGTAAAATCTCTTCCGGGTATCCCTGAGGAGGATATATGCCATGAGTTTTGAAGTATAGTAGTTTCAGGAATCTACGCTGAACTCTTTCAAGATCATCAACATGTGTATTATACTCGGGTGACCAAACTACAGAAGCATATTCTAATTTCGATCTGACAAAAGCGAAAAATAGTGTTTTAAGAGTATGGATGTTTCGAAATTCACGGCTCAACCTGGCAATAAATCCAAGGTCTTGGTTGTTTCTGAAATTATAGATTCATAGTGTTTTGTGAATGATAACTTATTGTCAAAAGTGATGCCCAGATCACAAAAAGAATCAGGTCTATTTAAAATTGTTTGATTTATTGAGTAGTTGTACAGAAATGGATTTGTTTTTAAGGTGAACGATAACACCTCACACTTGTCGATGTTCAGAGAAAGTTTGTTTAGGGTACACCATTCGATCAAGGTATCTAAGTCTCTTTGGAGTTTTATACAGTCCTCAATCGAGTTTATGCGTAAGAGAAGTTTGAGATCATCTGCATACAGGAGTGTCATTGCTTTAAGTTTAAGACATACATCGTTTATGAAGATATCAAATAACAGTGGCCCAAGCACCGATCCTTGAGGCACTCCCGAGGATGAGGCATACTTATTGGATGTAATTCCATTCACAGAAACGTATTGAGTTCGGTTAGAGAGCCATGATTTTAAAAGTTTTAAAACACTGTCGGAAAAACCAAAAAGTTCAAGTTTAGTTATTAGAATTTGGTGATCTAATTTGTCAAACGCTTTAGATAGATCAGTGTATATGATATCTAATTGAGAAGAGCTATCTAGCGCTTCTGCAATAGTTTGGGTGGTTATCACGAGGTTAGTTGTTGTAGAGCGCCCCTTTAGAAAACCATGCTGTAGCGGGGAAATTCTATTTTTTACAAGATGGAAAATTCTTTTGTGAACAAGAATTTCAAGGAATTTTAAGAAATTGTTTACGATTGTGATGGGCCTGTAATTAGTGATATCTGTTTTGTCAGTTTTTTTGTAAATCGGGCTGACCTTAGAGCATTTCCAGACACTAGGAATGGATTGAGTGGATAGACAGAGATTATAGAGATATGTGAGAGGTTTGGCGAGCACATGAGAACAATCTCTTAGTAGGAATGATGGTAAAAGATCGGGACCACTTGTCATTTTGTTCTTTGCGGTTTTTAAGGTTTCAATGACTTCATTCTCAGAAAAAGATTGGATATCGATGATTGGATATGTAATTTTTGAATTATCTGTGGGCATGCTTGTTAAATCACATTGAGGATTAAATGACTTATGGAAAAAGTCTGCAAATGCGTTAACAATTTGAGATGTATTAGTTACTTGAGTGTCATTGTAAACCATGGTGTCTGGTATTCGCGCAAAGGATGACCGTTTTGAATTAATGTAAGTCCACAGATTACTAGGCTCCTCGTTAATTTGTTGCTCTGTATGATCGATGTATTGTTTATGTGCAGTGTTAATATCTCTTTTTATTTTGGCCCGAAGAGTTGTGAATTCATGGTATGTTACTGTATCCTTTTCCCTTTGATACCTTATGTGAAGCTTATTTTTCAGTCGAATATTTTCTTTAATTTCATTGGTGTACCAGGGTGGATATTTAATCTTTGCTTTTGGAGTATATTTCGGTACCCAGTTGTTAATGATTGAGTAGAGGCGATCATAAAAAGCAGTGCATGCAGTATTTATGTCTGTGAGATTGAAAAGAGCCGACCAGTCAGTGTGTAATAAATCATGATATAGAGCATTGAAATTTGCTTTTTTAAAGTTATAAATTGGAATATTGGGGACTCCCAACCTAAAAGCAGCACTCCTGGGATGGTCAAATCTGGAAGGTAATTTTTCACATCTGTACAGATGACTGAATCTCGGATCTAATTCCTTTAGTATATCCTCTGGTTTTGTTTCTATTTCTAGATTGGATAGATAAATCCACGATAGTTTAGCCAGTCTTTCACCTATGTTCGAACTCGCCACTCTGATATTTGAGCGATCAGGCCCGGTACAAATTATTCCAATTTTTGTATTATCGGTTTGATCCCTGTTTAGATGGACATTATATTTTAATTTAAACAACGCAACTTTTTGCAGATCACTGATTTTAAACCAGTATTCGGGTAGCTGAAACGAGTTAAAAACAACAAGAAACTCTTCAAAATTGCTGTACGAAATTTTTTTTATAAGTTTCAAACTCAGTTTTGCTATTTTTAATTGCTTTTGCAAAATTTTGATTTTCCAATTTCTGTAATTATTCATCACGACTTGGGCGCAATTTTGCAGTTTTAGATAAATAAGAAACTCAAACTCAATATATTTCATGTCAAAATACAAATCAAGTATTTACACTTGTCAATAGTAAAGTAAAATTAAAATTAAAATATGCTTAAAATAATTGAATGCTAAAACTTTTAACCTGACATACACTAAAACTTAACAATAAAACCATATATTTAATACTACTACAGTGTGTCCAATAAAGTATGCAACATATGGGAAACTTGTTTATTATTGGTTTCTCAGAAAATTTTATTCTTAATAAAAGTTGATGCTTGCCATAAATCAGTAAATGAGTATTTCAAATTTTTCGTACTGCTTTTAGTGCGGGCTCAAATGTCATTTTTTCGAAATCGCGTCAAGAGTAAAGTACCTTAATTTATAAAAATACAGCAAAATCTTATTAGGAAAAGTTCTTCCAAATTAAAAAAGTAATCTAAATATGAAATTTGAGTTAAATACATCAATTTTTAATTTTTCTTTATTTTTCTCGATTTTTTCTTAAACGTTACGCCACTGGAGAATGTTTTGTTCTTTTCTTATTAGTATACTTGCCAAGTTACTTCAAAATTTATTTAAGATGGAAATTAGTTACATAGTTGCATAATGTTGCAGTTTTTCCAGAGATAATAGCCAGTTTAGGTATCAGTGTGTTGCAAACACATTTAAACAATTTTGATTCAAAATTTTTTCCACTCAAAATCATGAATAGACCCAACTCTTTTCATTTCATGTAAAACAACTAATAATTTATTTATCTTTTGCATCCGATGAGTAAAATATGCCCAAGTATCCTAAAAACCATATAAAATATTTGGCTTGAAGAGTAGGCCATGCATTTGAAATAAAAACAAATAAATAGCAATAATTTTACTTCGGTCTGACATATGAAATTAATTATTATTGAGCAGTCATTCCAATTGTATTTTGTAATAATTATTGTGGACAATTATTTTGGACCAAAATTGTTTAAATGTGTTTGCAACACACTGATACCTAAACTGGCTTTTATCTCTGTAAATAATGAAACATTACGCAACTATGTAACTAATGTCTACTTTAAATAAATTTTGAAGTGGCTTGGCAAGTATACTAATAACAAAAGAACAAAGCATTCACCGATGGCGTAACGTCTGAGAAAAAAATCGAGAAAAAAAGGGAAATAAAAAATTGCTGTACTTAATTCAAATTTCATATTTAGATTACTTTTTTAATTTGGAAAAACTTTTCCTTACAAGATTTTGGTGTATCTTTATAAATTAAGGTACTTTACTCTTGACGCGATTTCGGAAAAATGACATTTGCGTCCGCACTAAAAGCAGTACGTAAAACTTGAAATACTCGTTTACTGTTTTAGGGCAAGCACCAACTTTTATGAGGAATAAAATTTTCTGAGAATCCAATAATAAAGAAGTTTCCCATATGTTGCATACTTTTTTGGACACACTGTATATCGTGAGTCGAGACAAAATTTATCCGAAATCAAAACGAGATAGAATGATCGATGTGTACTTTCAGCGTTGAGCGCAAGTCAATTATTTCAACCAATAAGCGTTGCCCCTTCGATTATCGATCGCCTCCACGTGTGCGTGGTCGTATAGAGCGCCGAATTGTCAGCTCGTTTGCCGTTTGCCGTTTACCATATATTTAATAAATATATGCCGTTTACAGTATTAAAGTCATTGTGAGTCGTCCATTCTGGTGTTTACTGTTTGTACTTTACTCAAATGCCTATACTTACTTTGTTTATTGTTATTTCAAACTTAGACAATTTGTCGGTGTGAACTTGTAGTGAAGATGTCAATCATAGAATACAATTATGTAGATTAATTATGGATTTGTACAAAAATGTGAGATTTTTTCCATCAAGCCAAACAAATGTCGTCTAAAGAGGAATACCTATAATATAAGACAAAAATACACTATTTTATTTAAGGGGCAATAAAATTAGAAATGTGATAATATCATGTTTTATTTACCTCTTAACCCAAAAATATCTAAATTAATATCTGCAGTTACATCCTGTTTGAAAACTAAGGTTCATATTGTTTTGTAATCATATGTCGTTTTTCAATTATTTCTATCCACCACAAACATCTATTCATTTTTGGAATATCATTAAAGTTATACGACAAATAAATTTACTAAATTATATCGTTAACATAAATACTAATTTATGATGAGGGCGTTTCACACTGACTTTTGGATTTCAAAACGTACATACCATATTTTTGATTTTAATATGTGAAATATACTATTTTCCACGCTAGCTCATGCGCAAATTAACCAAAGTACACATCAAGCAAGTGCAATGAGTGCGACAAGTACATCCTCGACGAACTGCAGTTCCATAGTAAACAAGCTTGACACACGATATAGTAGTATTAAATATATGAATAAAACCAACAATTACTTAATCATTACTAACAATATACGTCATGCAATACATAAATAAGTTACATACACATTTTAAAATTTATATTTAAGAAAGTCCTCCAGTGAATTAAAGCTATTGGAAATTAAAAGTTGTTTCATTTTTAGTTTAAATTCCCCTCTGTCCAAAACTTTTATATGATTTGGGAGATAATTAAAACATTTTATAGACCAACAGCCTGGTCCATTTTGACACCTTTTAAGCCTGTGATATGCTGGAATGAGCAAGTGACTTTGTCTTGTATCGTGGTTGTGGACTTCGCTGTGCATCATAATTTTGTGCTCATTCTCCTTTATGTATAGCAGATTTTCAAGTATATAATGAGATGGAAATGCGAGTATGTTTAGATTCTTAAAAGTCTCCCTACAGTCCTCTCTGAAACCCAATCCAGCCAATATTCGGACAGCCCTTCTCTGTAGTCCGAAAATCCTGGCAGCAAGTGGAGAATGACCCCAGACCAGAATTCCATAGGTCATAACACTGTGAAAGATGGAGTGGTACGCTGTTTTCAGAACATTTTCGGAGATACAGTGAGAAAGACTGCGAAGAACAAAATTAGCCTTACCAAGTCTTGATGCTACCTGCTCTATTTGCTCATCCCACCTGAGAGTGGGATCGAGATATACTCCGAGAAATGGAATGCTGGTTTTGCCTTGATTTATATTGTGGCAATCTCTGAGGGAGAAGACCAATCTCGCAGTCTTCTCTGCATTCATGTGAGGCTCATTTGCATTAAACCAGTCTCCCACCCTTGCCTGAGCAATATCAAGCTGCTTGACTGCCTGAAGGACAGGGCGACTGTGGTGTCATCCGCAAAAAGAGTGTAGCTCTCCTTTATACTGAGAGTGGGTAGATCATTTACATATATTAAAAATAGTATAGGCCCAAGTACTGAGCCTTGCGGCACACCTATATTTACAATTCCTTTTGCAGAACTCACCCCAGCCAGGAGGATCTAATAAGATTAATACTATTTGTTCCAAAATTATAATAATCCAATTTGCTCAGCAAGAATTCGTGAGACATGCAATCAAACGCTTTACTTAAGTCACAGAAGAGGACAGCATTGTACACATTTTCAAAAGACTCAAGAATATTTGTGATAAGATGTAATAAAGCCAAAGCAGTGTTTCTGCCTGCTCGAAAACCAAACTGATTGTCAGTGATACAGAAGGACAGTGACGGAATATCATAGGCACAGCATCTTGTTTTAGTATAGACATTTTTAAACTTTGTTATAGTTTCGCCTGTTTTTGAATGCGTTGCTGTAGAGCAATTTATTATATATTATTTAGCAAAATATAACTTCCAAGTCATGCTGAATTTGGATGGGGCCCAATTTTCCCTGCGAATAGCCTTTACCCATTTATTGGACATTGCTTCCTCCGTTGGAAAACAAAATGCGTGCACTTTCGGCCCATTTTTGTAATTCCCACGGCCACGTGGCAAGAGTACGGCATTGTAAATATATCCGTACACCGGTAGAACTCACTACAACACAAGGATCTCATAGTTATCACACAAATTATTAAATAAAACACAAACACAAAGGGATCAAATTAACCCGTACGCGTGCTCTTCAACGCTGTAAACTGAACTACAGCAAATGGCGCCTCTCCTCCTCTCCATGTTGTCGATTGCTTACAGGTGTTTACCTCCCTATGTCTACGTCACGCGCCTGAGACGGCACTGTATCGTGTCCTTGTACTCTTGGCGTTAACGGCCTTACCAGAGACAACCAATGCCTTACTGTTGGTTGACAATCTGCTGCGGCGTTGTCACGTTTACATTGAAATTAATCTTGATGCCAAGACAAATCTGATTATAATTTTTTTTACAGTTTTTTGTTGCTGTTATCTCCGAAATAGACTTAAAAAAGTCGCTTGTGGCACAGTATATACTTTATCTCTCTTGCGAGACGAAATTTTCATAAACCGTCTCGCGACACGGCCTTAAAAAATCACTCTCATGCAGCCAAAAAAGTATTCACTTCACTTGGTTAGTCGTTTAATCAGCTTTCGGTTAGTTTCACTTAGTCTCAACTTATTTGAGTCGGTTCCGATGCATTATAATCAATTTTAATAGATTTGGTTAGTTTTGGTTGGTCATCTAATCAACTTTCGGTTACTTTCACTTAGTCTCAACTTATTTTCCTTTTTTGAGCCGGTTCCATATTATATACACACCGTAGCCAATGAATTAAACCATCTGACAGCATTAACAGTTATATCTTCAATACGGTTTTAAAGACCCCTGCTGAAGGACAATTATTGTGATTAAGCAATACTTCAATAAATTGTTTTAAATCAAGCACACTTCAATAATACTCTTTTAGGTGATCAGAATGGAATAATTTACCGGTGGGATCTGCGAACGGACAATAATGAACAATTTATACCAGAAAATGATGTAATGATTCTGAGCATAGACATTTCTCCAGACAGTTCACAAATGACTTCAGTTAATAACAAAGGGAAGGCTTACATTTGGAGTTTAAATTCTTCTGGTAAGATTTAGAGTGATGAACATAAGTTATCAAAAATTTGTTGTGTTGCGATTATTTTAGGAACCGATGCAAGCACGGCCTTGAAACCAAAGCATAAATTTGAGGCTCACAAGAGAGCTGCCTTGAAATGTAAGTATTCTCCAGATTCTAGTATGTTGATTACAACGTCTGCTGATCAAACAGCAAGAATATGGGATGCCCAAGATTTCAATTTGCGGCAAGAACTGACACAAGATAATCAGAGGTGGGTGTGGGATGCTGCTTGGAGTGCAGATAGTCAGTATGTTTTTACAGGTAAGTAAGTGTCATAAATGTATCCATATTTTGATTCCCTGAGTATGAAATACAAGAAAATATTCAACTACTTGAATTGATATTCACATATTATGTCAAAATTAATCTTAATAAAGCAGTTCTAATTGTTTTATATTTTCAATGTTTGTTGCTCTTTTTATGTCTCATACCGTTTCCTAAGATGGATTAGTTATGATAGAAGATTTTGATAAATATTCTTTAGAATGCGTTAGGTAGAATAAATTACTTAATACATTATACAATGGTTTATAACTTTATTCCAAAATCTAAGTATAAGTACGGAATTCCCAGTATTAAAAAACTGTTTTTACATATACTTGAGCAAAAAATCATTTTTAAAACACGATATATCTTTTCAGCATCTTCTGATAACTTTGCCAAATTGTGGAATGTTGAAACAGGCAGTATGGAGAGGGAGTATGCTGGACACCAAAAAGCTGTTACTGCACTTGCTTTTAGGGATGCTAGTGTCTAAGCATAAATTGTAGGATAATGTGCATTTTTTTCTAGATAATTATTTTACTAGAATTAGCATTCCTATGTTTTGATCCTCGATGTAATTAGGAACCAGGAAAAACTAGCTTCATAATCATGGCATTCATAAATTTGGAAAGGATTATTAAAATAGATAAAATAGTCTTAGGTAAAGAAACGTATTATCATATGTTGACCAATCTCAGTGGTTGCTTTATCAGATTGTTCAGAAAAAACCACTATTTTTCACATAAAATCGATTTCTTGACGATATAATTTTTTTTATTTTAAATTTCATAACCTCTTAAAATTAAGTTCATATATCGGAATAGTTCCGAGAACGGTACTTTATGATTATTTTCCTTCAATCTGGATTCGTCTTAATTTGGTTTAAAATTAGAAACTTTTTTCTAGTTACATTTTTGAAAAATCTCAGTTCATTTATTCATCATTACGCAAATATCAATATTTAATATAAATTCTAATTTGTAAGTTGTCACTATCTTCCTAAATTATGACAACAAAATCAGATATAGGTATTATTCAGATTAGTTCGATACCTGTTGATGTTTATACCACCGCTGGTGGCGCTGCCTGTTCAATCTTCAGCACCGACAAAGCTGCGCAATTCTACCAACAAATTTAATTTAGAAGCAAGAATGAAATGTACAGGGTGTCTAGTTTTCGTGTGTTTTCCTATGCCAGACCCCTTATTATAAAAGATAGAAAGATGCAGTTTGCGGCTTACTATTCTATTTTTTTATGAAACTTTCATTGCCGTAAGCCAAATTTTTACAGCCTGCTTGGTTTGTGATATACGGGGCGAAACTGAAAATCATTATTTTTTCAGCCTCCCCTGTATTTCGATAATTTGGTAAGCTTTCGATCAGGCAAAAACGGATTTTGATAGATATTTTTATGTAGAATTCAGTGGCGTACTCAGTTTTTTTCCAGGTGTTACGGATTTTTCGATTTTGGCCAAACTGAATTATTTTTTAATGGAACACCCCGTATATTATTTTTTTATCTTACTCGTTTCCTTGAGGGCTTTTCAAAAATATATAATTCTTTATGTTTATTTTTAGGAAAAGTTTAAAATTTTACATGTTTACATTTTTAGTAAAAAATATAGGTTTCCTTTGTAGTGAGCCGCACTGTAAATGAAAACGAAATGTATAAAATTATTTTGATTATGTTTTTAGGATGGGTGGTCACTAAGCTTTAAAATATACTCCTGATAATAGTAATAACATATTTATTCATTTAATTTTTTTTTATTACATTGTCTATAATAAGTCATAGAAATTGCTCAAATTGCTCCCCATTATGTTCGAGACACTTTTGACATACTGTTCCGATTCTTCGTAAAGCATTCAAAATCGTTACTGGTCGTCCCTGCAAATGCCTAAATGTCTGGTGTGTGGCTTCTCGAAGTTGATCAATGTTTTGGTATCGCCTCTTATATATTTGGTTTTCTATATACCCCACAAAAAAAATCTAATACAGAAAGATCAGGTGATCTTGGTGGCCACCTGACAAGACCATTTGTACCAATCCATTTGTTGGGGAAAACGGCTTCTAAATACTCCCTCACTATTTGGGAATTATGACTCGGAGCGCCATCTTGCTGATAATATATATTATTCAGATAGGCGAGAGGGACATCTTCTAATATTTCCATCAAGGCGTTCTGAATTATAGCCAGGTGTCTATTTCCTGTTAAAGTCCCTTCATAAAGAAAATATTTAAGTCTAGTACCAAAAATGAAGCACGACACGCTAAATCCAAAGCGTCCTTGGCGCTCTCTCGGATAAATTACAATTTTCTTGACACCAGTGTCTCGAATTATGCCTATTCTGAACCCCATCGCTCGTAAAATAAGCCTCGCTGACCATACCTCCATTCTTTCAAAATGTCTATAGTCTTGCATCATTTGTAGGTACCAATTGCAGAAATTTATTCTACGTTGTGCATCACCGGGGTGCAAATGTTGGACGAGTTTATATTTGTAGGGTGTGAATTTATGTTTCCTATGTATTAGTTGCGTTCTTGATTTTTTTACCGCCACTTCCTCATAAAGGTTTCTGCATGACGAGGTTGGATTTGCCGTAACGAAGGCCACAACATTTATTTCGTCTACTTCCCTGTTTTCCTTGTTGTAAGACTTTGGCCTTGGTTTGTTGAATGATCCGTACTCAATAAGGTTAGCTTGGACTTTTTGAAAAATTCTTTTATCTGGTTGCTGTCTCTCTGGATATCTACGAACAATGTAAAGAGATTACGAACATCTGATAATAAATAATGATATTTAAATAGTAATATGACAGCGTATTCATTACCTACTAGCTACTCATCATGCGGCGGCATCCTTTGATTCGGGAAAGTCGAGTGAAAATTTTAGAAGAGGGCCATGACTTAATATTGTTTTAAACGTCTGGGCATCTGAATAATACTTTTGACAGTTCGTTTAATTTAAAATATGACGTTTTATCGTCTAAAATCTGTTTTAAAACGATTTTAAATGACAAAATTGTATAAAAATCCGAAATTTACGATCTTTCTAGGGCGATAGCCGTAGCTTCGGACGAATTTGTCGTGGATTTTGAAGCGAATATTCATTTTAAATTCAGTTCGCTTCGTGTCATTACATTGCCTGAAAAATCACGAGACCGTGGAACTGAACCGCTCAGGGCACTGCCACGTAGGCGCAGTGCCCGACACTCCAACTTTCCAATTTCGGTAGAGATGAGTAGCTGGTAGTGTATAAGCTGTGATAATATCGAATTACTAGCTTTTAATATTAATTATTTCTATTCAATGATTGTCAAAATTTACCTGTTAAAATACAGCTCTGAGGCTTCATTAGCATCTTCATTACATTGGATAAAACAAACATACATATCGTGCTTTTCGAATTTATTATTTTGTGCCATAATAAGCTTTTTAAGCACTATAAATGGCAAAATAAAAGTTTCAAATTAGCTTAGACACACGCCAATATTTAACAGATGTTAAGAAAATTCTAAATGTCGCATTTATATTTTTGTTTTCCGTCATCCATGGCAATCCATGATTGTGCATTGATATATTTATGCTGGGCGGCATCGTTAGAGGACGCGAAGCTGATATGACTATTTTGAGTATTAGAAAACGTAAGGATATAAATAATATAGATTTTTTTAAAACAGTATTGTGTCGTTAATTACTGCTCATAAAACCCATATTTCGATAATGCTTATGATATAACGGAGGGCAATTTGAGCAATTTATACGTCTTATAATAAAATAAAAAAAAATAATGAATAAATATGTCATTACTATTATCAGGTATATTTTAAAGCTTAGTGATCACACACTATAAAAAAATAATCAAATTAATTTTACACATTCCTTTTCATTTACAGCGGCAGCTCACTACAAAGAAAACGCATATGTGAAAAATGTGAAATTTTAAACTTTTCCTAAAAATAAACATAAACAATTATATATTTTTGAAAAGCCCTTAAAGAAACGAGTAAGAGAAGAAAATAATATAGAGGGTGTGCTATTAAAAAATCACTAAGTTTGGTCAAAATCTTAAAATCCGTAACTCCTGGAAAAAACTGAGTACGCCACTGAATTCTACATAAAAAAATCTATTAGGATCCGTTTTTACGTTATCGACATCTTATCAAATTATCGAAATATAGCGGAGACTGAAAACATGATTTTCAATTTCGCCCTGTATATCACAAACTAAGGAGGCTATGCAAATTTGGCTTACGGCAATGAAGTTTTCACAAAAAAATAGAACAGTAAGCCGCAAACCGCATCTTTCTATCTTTTCTAATAAGGGGTCTAGCATAGAAAAACACACGAAAACTGGATACCCTGTACATAATTAACACCAATTCGTCGTATCAGTCATTTGGCTGAAATCTCGAAGTCACAGAATTAGCGTACACTCTTCAGCAAGACTTGTTAGTAGAACAATTTTGGAGATGTTTTCCATCATTGGCTTGATCTTCAAAGATAGGTGAACACGAGAAAAATGTGAGATAGTGAATTATCAAAGTGACATCTAAAGTCTGTTTTTCAAACAGTCCTTAGGTCTTATGATCAGTGGGTTTTACGATATTTATTTTATAGGCCATAGAACTAAATTTACGATTTGAGGAAATCACGGCGTGCCGATAGGGGAGACTGATCGATAAGCTGAGCCTTCGAGAAACTTTTTTTTATTATATTTAGTTTTTAATCTCGCTTTGTTTCACTTCTGTCCTGTGGTCGGTCTTACATTAATGTGGGTTAATTTATGTTAGCTTTGCTCCTGTAGCGAGCGAAGCGAGCGGATGCCGATGAACGAGATATAGTTTCCGTTACTATTAGTAGAGTGAATGAAAGAATAATTAATTGATTATCGAACAGAAATACAATATAAAATGCCCGCTATTTCGTCTCGTGTCCCTGCCGTCCTGTGCTTCGAAATATGCCTATGGGCCGAAGAGCAACAATAATTGTCAAGATTCGAACCTATCCTCGGTAGAAATTTACAGGGTAGAATTCAAACTCGACAGGGATCTGAACTCCATATAAAAAATAATTATTTAGGAGTATTAGGCGAACAAATTTTTGTCTATGGTTCCGAACTAAAACATACATTTTGAAGTTTTGTCAATTATTATGAACGTAAGATAGTTGGAATTTCTAATGAACTGGATAACAGTGGGCTAAAAGGCTCTCTTAGGATTACTATTGCCGGCCATCTTTTTAAGTGTATAGTCCAACACTCACTCCCAGTGGCCTCTTAAATTAAATTAATCTATTAATGACGTTATTTTATACCTTAATCTAAACATTTCTGTTTTCAATACATTATTTAACCTACATGTTAACACGGGTCCTAGACCCTACGGAAATCCCCTTGTTTATTAAACCGCTGCAGTTTTGTTTTAAGTAGCTCTCTTTTGTTTTTAATAAAGTCCGGCTAATGGGATTGGTTCCAAACTTCATAGTGGTTTTAAAGCGGGTGGTTACGGAAAAATAATAGGGACGGGACTTGCTTTTGCCATTGGAACCTCCCAAGTAGCACCGAACGGGTTTATTAAATATTTTACGGATGCGTTAAAACTGTAAAATAAAACTGCAATTAAAACCAACTGGTTTTTAAATAAACCTTAAGGTTGTAATAAACTCGCCTTGAGCATAAAGGGGCCCACACTGAAAGCGGTCAATAAAACCAAAAATAAAAACCTTCATAAAACGTTATTACCTTGTGCAACTGTTTTTAAAACTGCTGTGGAGGCACTTTTAAAACCAGTTTAAATATATTTTAAACACACGCAGTTTTAAAGTGGTCTTAAAAATGTTTAAAGATAATTTACCTTATTGTTAACACAAACTTTAAATGAAAATGGCACTTTAAATCTATATACTAATTTTTTATCACATAAAAGCAGTTTAAAGAAAATGAATAAGATGCCAACAAGTTTTTATATGCATTATATATATGTATCTGTAACTATAAAATAATAAAAAGTAGTTGGTTATTTCGGACTGTCAAGGTAGAAAAATACTTGCGCGCCCGACTTTTAAATGTTAACAAAAAAGGCCTTAAAAACTCGAGCACCTCAAAATTTCTAAACTTTTACAATTGAAAAAAAAAATAAAAAAAATTTGAAAACGTGAAAAACATCAATTTGAAAGAAAAATTATTTTATCTATATTTTTAGATTTTTTATGTTAACATAAATCGGAATTACGTCTTTGAGTTAATAATTTATCATTTTTATGTAAGTCTCAATATTGTTATCCATCATGGCTTCCAGCGTCTCGAGAAAGCAAAATGGCCGAAAAGGAAATAAAACCAATAGACAGAGAAACGTTAGGATCAAAGGGTTTTATTTTATATGGTTTATACCGTTCCAAGAGCACATATCCTAGATAAAAGCAAGGTGGCCTTGGAATTAAAACTGTTTAGTTTGAATGCGGGTGTGATAAATGACGCTTGGTTTTAATGTAAATCTAACCTTGAAATCGACGAGTCGTTGGCGATGTACAGGGTGTCCCAAATTCGAGCCTCATCATTGGGATCTCGGAAACTAGAAGAGATACGAGATCGGTTAAATGGAGGCAAAGTTGTGCAATTTGATGCTGATCAAAATGCCACCTTAAAAGTTAGAAAATTCCGAATACTTCCGAAGATATTTAGAAAAAACCGAATATTCGCGATTTAATTTTTATTTTTTTATGACTCTATTTGAATAGATATAACGAAATAAATTTCATATTCTCATTGCTACTTTTTCTGTTCTACAAGATGGTGTTATCAGATTTTCAAACCGACGTTTCGTCTTTGAGCTGCCATCATCAACTTTGTTTTTTTAAATACGACCCTGGATTTTTTATTATGAACTTTAAGAGCTTCTAATGTCCCAAAACCAATGATGTATCGCACTTATTCGAAAAAATCATTTTAAGGATTTCCTGGTAAAATCTTACCAAAAATATATTTTCTTTCTCTCTCTAACACATGAGTTCTTATGGAAAATGCCATTAATATGAATTTTTCGAATAAGTGCGATACATCATTGGCTTTGGGACTTTAGATGCTCTTAAAATCCGTAATAAAAAATCCAGGGCCGTATTTAAAAAAACAAAGTTGATGATGGCAACTCAAAGACGAAACGTCGGTTTGAAAATCTGATAACACCATCTTGTAGAACCGAAAAAGTAGCAATGAGAATGTGAAATTTATTTTGTTATATCTATTCAAATAGACTCATAATTTTTTTTTAATGAAATCGCGAATATTCGGTTTTTTCCAAAAATCTTCGTAAGTATTCGGAATTTTTAAACTTTTAAGATGGCATTTTGTTCAGCATCAAATTGCACAACTTTGCCTCCATTTAAGAAGAGGGGATGACTTTAGTTTTATTGTTTCTAACAAGAAGCACAGTTAGTCTTTACGATAACCAAATTGATTAAGTTTAGAGCGTTCAGTTTTTTATATAGCCTGCTAATTGCATTTAAGAAAGAAGGCTAATGAAATAGGTTTAAGGCATATTATTTCCTGATACAAAAGTCCCAAGATCAAGTAGATTTAATAATGGGTTTTATTACTTATATTGGGAGAGCCTTTAAAACTGCTTAAAAACTACGTCAAACAGCCCGCAAGTTCTTCATAAAACTGAATAGTTTTAAAGTTAATTGAGACTAAACCATTTTAAAACGTAATAAAACCAAACAGCCCGCAAGTTCTTCATAAAACTGAATAGTTTTAAAGTTAATTGAGCCTAAACCATTTTAAAACCACAATAAGAAAAATAAACTTTTAAGATTAATTAATCTTATTAGATTCTTTAAAACCGGTATTAAATTCTAAACAATTTTTAAGTTCTGGCAGTATATCTACAAGGTAACTTTAAAACTATTATCTTTTTATCTACCACAATAAAACTGTTTTAAGCCTCAAATAAACTTAAAATGTTTTTATGGTGCTACTTGGGCTATTATATGCAACAGTTTTTCAGGCCGAAATATATGCGATCTTGACATTTTATAAAGTAAAGGACATTTATATACAGGACAATAGAGTTGCTCTGTCGGCCCCTGAATCTGATAGAGTTGACTGCACAATTCAGGACTTTGGCTTTAATGTACTTAGATATATTCTATTGTGGCAAATTCATCTTTTTGGCGTAAAAGGTAACTATTTTGTAAAAAAACATTAACTCATATTTTACAGCATGAACTTAAGTTTGAATTACGCTAAATCGTCGAATTAAATGTCTATATAATAATAATAATAATAATAATAATAATAATAATAAAAATAAATGTCTTTTATTCAAAATTTACAGATGTAATTTACAAACATATTTCGATATAATTAAGTACCGGAGAAGCAGGGCGCAGTCTAGCTATGAGAGCTACTCCACTGAACCCTACTTAACGGTCATACACTTAAGCTACAATATACAAAATTAACTAAAATAAATTCATAGAAAATTCATAAGTACCTAGATTCAAAAAAAAAACATTATCCTTAATCCAATACATATGCAACAGTTAACAATAAAAGATTTGGAGGCCTACATTACGGGTTGAATGTCAAATGTAATAAATATTTCTTAAATTCTGATTTAAATGACTTCTGATCTAAAGTTAACAATTCAGTTGGTAAGTTGTTGTAGAGTTTAATGGCATTGTACGTAAACGAGCGTTGAAACATAGCAGTCCGATGATGGGGAAGTGTCATCTTCCCCGTAAACCGGATCACTCTCGTGTGAACATTTAAACGGGGTATAAATTTGCTCCGTAAAGTGGAGGGAAGAGAGGGGTTTAATAACACTTTAAACAAAAAGCCACCCAAATGTAAGTCTCTGCGCCTGTCCATCCTCAACCAGTTAAGTTCTTTAAATGTATGTGAAATGTGGTCATACTTTCGTAAGCCAAATATTAGCCGCGAGCAAGTGTTTTGAACTTTCTGAATACGATTTTTATCAACAGTATCCAAGCAAGGACCATAAATAAAATCACAATAGTTGAAGTTGGACAGAACCAGAGATTGACAAAGCATTTTTCTTAAGTGAAAACTAAGAACGTGACGACTATTATATAAAATTTTCAACGACAAAAATGACTTTTGAATTAGCAATTTAATATATTCCCTGAACCTCAACTCAGTATCCAATGCAATACCCAAATTTTTTACACGATCAACCTTAGGAAGAGAAACATTATCTAATAGGATAATTAAATTATTTTTAAGAAAATCTTTTTTGGGACCAAAAATCATAACATTTGATTTAAGAGGGTTAAGTTTTAGGTTATGCTCAGAAGATAGTTGTTTAAGTAAATTCAGGTCATGGTTTATTAAAGAAGATGCATTTAAGTAATCCTCATGATCAAAGTGAAGATAAATCTGGGTATCATCGGCAAAAGCTTTCAGTTTACAGTATTTTAATGATTTTAGTATATCTGAAGTATAGATAATAAACAATAATGGTCCGAGGATGGACCCTTGAGGTACGACTGACAAAATTCTAGCTTCCTCGGAAAAAGAATCATTAGACAATATTTTTTGAAATCTGTTATGAAGATATGATTTTACCAAGTTTACTGAACCATCAAGAAATCCATAGAATTTGAGTTTTGCCATTAAAAGTTCATGGTTGATCGTGTCAAACGCTTTCGAAAAGTCCAACAGAACCAATGCAGTAGATAACTTTTTATCAATTGACGTTATTATGTCATCAGTAACGCTAATCAAGGCAACATCAGTACTTAAGTCCTTTCTAAAGCCACACTGAGCATCCGGGATAATTTCATTCACATTGCAATACTCAACCAACTGATTATACAGAACCCTTTCAAAAACTTTTGATAAAGCCGGTAAAATACTAATTATTCTTAGATCACCAAAGTTAGTTGGATTTTTTACTTTTGGAAGAGGTTTGCCTATTGATATTTTCCACTGATCAGGAAAATAATTTTGTTCAATACAACAATTGATTATGTGTGCAATGTAAATGTCCAAAAAGGGACTGCAATACTTAAGTAATTTGGCACCAATTCCATCAACCCCCGTAGCATTTGTTTTTATACCATTTATTATTTTATTAATTTGACTAACACTAGCCAAATTAAAAGAAAACTGAATGTTGTTATTGAAAGTATTTTGATTGTAAAAATTTATTTTAGAAGAACAGTCTGACGTATTTTGTAAAAATTCACTGAAAAATAAGTTCATCTCATCAGGATTAAGTAAATTATTAGGTATATTTAAATCGTTATTTGAACATACGTTAAGAGATTTAAGAGTCTTCCAGGTTTTTTTAATATTATTTTCAGCGCATATATTAGATAAATACTGCTTTTTTTCCCTTCGCAGCACAGACAATGTAAGATTTCTCAACACTTTATAATTATCCCATTCGTATAAATCCCGGGTCCTCTTAAATTCTTGAAGTGCTTTGTCTCTTTGTCGCATAAAAACTTTGAGATTTGATGTGAGCCAGGGCGCCCATGGTTTAGTAATCCTTGAAGTTTTAACTGGGGCATGCTTATCGAAGATATAAAGGAGGTATTGATTGAATAAGGAAATTTTGTTTTCAATATTTTGCTCATAAATTATATTATGCCAATTAATTGAGTGAAGCTCAGTGTAAAATTCATCAGCTTTAAAATTGCTAAAATTTCTGTAGGTTATAAGCTTTGGTTTAATAGACGCCTTTTCTATTTTCAAACAACAATAAACCAAGGAGTGATCTGATACCCCCTCCAACATTACAACTCCCAAATCATCGACCAGACTCATCTGTTACAAATATTGGATCCAGAAGTGATACGCTATTTCGAGTAATTCTAGTAGGTTGATTTATAATTTGACTTAGATTAAAATTATCAAACAAGGGTATCAAAGGGTTTGCTTCATTTAGTAAATTTACATTGAAATCCCCCAAACATATTACTTGTTCAAAAACAGGATAAATAGATGAAAATATATTCTCAAAGCCATTAACTAATACATTAAAATTAGAATTGGGAGGCCTATAGAATACGCAAAAACAGTAATATTTATTTTTTAACTTCAATCTAAGAACTAGAATTCTAAAAAATGTGAAACATTAAATTCAAATGAAACAATTTCAGGGCAATAAGTGCTTTTAAAATATACCGCAACACCTCCACCCCTACCCACCCTATCCTTATGAACAAATCGGTAACCAGGAATAGCAAAAACCCCAACATCATCACCATCAGATAGCCAGGTCTCTGTAAGAAATACCATATCAAAGTCATATTTAAGTATTAAATTCTTAAACTCTAGAAAACCCGTAAATATAGACCTTATGTTAAAATTTGCAACTTTAAACAATAAATCACTCATAAAAAATTAACAACCATACACATATATGCTACTCTCTTATGAACTTCTAATAGACTAGTAAGACATACAAGTATTTGTGTAACTTAATGCTTTGCTCCACATTACCCAAGATGCCCCCAAATATATGTACTTAAATTAAAACG
This sequence comes from Pissodes strobi, assembly GCA_016904865.1. Classification (NCBI taxonomy): domain Eukaryota; kingdom Metazoa; phylum Arthropoda; class Insecta; order Coleoptera; family Curculionidae; genus Pissodes; species Pissodes strobi. The sequence goes on along the minus strand of MU183410.1, from coordinate 160,188 downwards.
TGATACTAGAAAACAAAAGTATCTAATTGATAAATCATAACGATTGCCGTATATATATAATAAAAACAAATAAATTCTACTCAACTTAAAAGGAAAAAGGAATGCTATGATATAATATATTGTATAATTTAACATGCCTACTATAACGCAATTATCTTTCGAATGTACAATGCAAAAATATTTATTATAATTCCAAGTGATATCCACGAGCCGCAAAAACAAGGAATGCGTATCGCATTTTTATCAAAAGAAAAAATTTGAAAATCTTGCAAACGAAATATCTTAAACTATGTTTACGCTTTAAAATAGATTCAGCGGTCCCCAAACAAACTATAAAGTTCCAAGTAAGGTATTATAATTTTTGATAAAGTTAAAGAGTATAATTATTTATTATCAATAACCTGAAACTTTTTCTGCTTTACAGCATCCCAATAGAAAATTTTTCCATCCCATGTCCATGTATTCTTTCCATATTTTTGTTTAGCAGCCAAAAGCATCGAGTACTTCTTTCTTGTCAGATCTTCAAAAATTGTAACTCCTGAGTCTTTCAGAAGTTTCTTTGCCGCCATAACATTTTTCTTTTTTATGTTAGATAGAAACCGAACCAAAATTGTAGACCGATCGTTTTTTGTATTGTTCATAGAAAAGGCAAAGTCCAATTCGTCCAATGAACACGGTATTTCTAGCTTGTTTTCTATAAATGAAGAAACGGCACCAGGAATGTCATCCTTTTTTTGAATCTCCATACCACAAATTCTAATACAATTGTTTTTTATTGATGCTTGCTCAATGTGTTCATGCCGATTTTCTAGGGCCGCAATGGTCTCCGTGTTTTTCTTTATTACAGCTTCACAATTCTCAACACGATCACAAAATGAAGATATAATTTTTTCCATTTGTTAGCAAATATTACTCTAACGAGTGTCACCTAGATTAATCCGTTCTTGCATCGAACTAATGACGCTCAATACTGGTATCTATAAAAGATTCGTTGAACTAGCTAAAGAGCATCCTGATTTGGATTTCTCAGACTGCCTTTCTTAGGGCATATTACACCAACACTATAAAAAGAATCGCTTCAATATCGAGTCCCAGGGTGTAAAGTAACATTACTCCAATCTATTGACCCTGCTAAATACGTTGAAGAAACCGATTTCAAAAGTTAAAAATATAAAAAACTGAATCCGTCACAACAGTATAGGAGAAGATATCTAGAGCCTACAGTATTCTGTTATTGCAGTGTCTTCTCGCTAAGACGAAGACGTTATTAGAAACGGGACGGAATTTTCTTACGGATGAAAGTGTACCGCTCTACTCCTGGGTAGAACTGATTTGATTTCCCGCGCACTAATAAAGAGTATGTTAACAAAGATTGTAGACATATTGTTCAGTTTTGAAAATGATGTTTATTGCGAATAAGAGGAATAACCTTAATAAAGCTTTTTATATTTATGAAGTGGATATATTGATAAGAATATAAAAATACCATACACTATTTTTCAGATATTAATTTAGCTTCTTCAGAATTTTGTTCGTTTATCGTGCTCTGGGAAATGTTCTGTTTAACTTGCTGATGAGGTTTTAAACAATGACAGTCGCAGTCTTTATCTGCAACAACTCCCCTAATTATGATTTCATAAAAGGCAAATCCACCAAGAAAGCTTAATGTAGTTAATGAAACCTAAAAGATCAAAAAAGGCTATATTGTCTTTACAAAGTTGTTGCAAGGCTGTTATAGGAAATAATACAGAGTTAGGTAGTACAGATATAGATGTTTTGAGTACTTAGATTTGACAATAGTATCCTCATATGAAAACGTATAGTACATGTTGTAAATGTGACAAATCTTTTTCTGGGCCGAATAAATGCAGCAGCTAACTAGTGAACATAAAGATGCCGAATATCGTATAGCATTCAGCACTTACCATCGACCTATCAAGCATTTATAAGTACAGAGCGTAGAAAGTAAAATGAAAATGGACCGTTGCGTTGCACCTATTGTGGATGTAATAAAATCTGATATTGGCGATTTCTGCCGCTTAGTCATCAAGAAAATTGAAGGAGTAATGCAAATATAATAATAGAATTCGGGATTATTTGAAATGACATTTCAATTACTATATGTCAAAATGAAGGAACACATTTAAAAACAACATTGCTTTATTCTAAATAGTAACTACGTAACTCAAAAAAGTAAAACATTTTTGAGAATATGATGCATTCGTAATAAAAAAATAGCGTATGATATACGTGTATAAGAGGCCTTTAAAGCCCTTGCGACTTACAAAACACTCCGCTGCGCGTTCTGTTTTGAAATATGTCGCGCGTGCTTTAAAGGTCCTCTTATACACTTATATCATAATATACTATTTTATTACGCATGCATCATAATCAACGATTATCGCACGCTGCAGCGTGCTTAAAATGATGTTTATGATGCGCCTACTTTTTTAAAGGTTGCTATAGAAACATTTATTCTACCTTTTTTACCTAGATATTTGAAGCAGCGTAAACAAATCCCTAACAACGAACAACCACGTTTTATCGTTTTAAAGCCTACTGAAAAAAAAGCGTGTGCACTATGTGAGCATATCAGAAGTGAAACTTCTTAAACTTAAACGCCCTAGCCTCGGATTTGGTTAAAAAGTAGTTCTTTTAACTATACCACTCAATTAACAAAAAGAGAAGGCCTAAATGAAAAAAAAAACTATTCTTCATAAAAGTTTCGCTTATGTCTTGACAAGGTAATAGAGGATACCCCATATTTTTATCTTGTAAACTAACAAAGATATCACAATAATTAAACGACCTAGCCTTATACATATCTTAACGGATTTGGTTGAAAAGTAGTTTTTTTAAATATAACACTCAATTAACAAAAAGGGAAGGCCTAAATGAAAAAAAAACTTCATAAAAGTTTCGCTTACGTCTTGACAAGGTAATAGAGCAAGCCCCATATTTTTATCTTGTAAACTAACACACAATAATTAAACGCCCTAGCCTTATACATATCTTAACGGATTTGGTTAAAAAGTAGGTTTTTAAAATATATCACTCAATTAACAAAAAGGGAAGGCCTAAATGAAAACACACTTCATCATAAAAGTTTCGCTTATGTCTTGACAAAGTAATAGAGAAAACCCCATATTTTTATCTTGTAAACTAACAAAGATATCACAATAATTAAACGCCCTAGCCTTATACATATCTTAACGGATTTGGTTAAAAAGTAGTTTTTAAAATATAACACTCAATTAACAAATGAAAAAAACTTCATCATAAAAGTTTCGCTTATGTTTTGACAAAGTAATAGAGCACACCCCATATTTTTATCTTGTAAACTAACAAAGATATCACAATAATTAAACGATTATACATATCTTAAGGGATTTGGTTAAAAAGTAGTTTTTTTTTTAAAATATAGATAACACTCAATTAACAAAAAGGGAAGGCCTAAATGAAAAAAAAACTATTCTTCATAAAAGTTTCGCTTATGTCTAGACAAGGTAATAGAGCAAATCCCATATTTTTATCTTGTAAACTAACAAGGATATCACAATAAACATCTGTAACCGTTTTTCATTCCCTGCCAGCTCGCCCGCCATGTGTTGCTATCGCCCGCCGTGTGTCGGGGATCGCGACCTTCAAATTTTACTCCCGGCGCGCGTTAAGAAGTTTCACTTCAAAAATTGCAAAATTGTAGAAAAGGCTGTTTAATATTTAAAACATTTTTGAGATTATGATGCGTTCGTAATAAAAAATAGCATATGATATACGTGTATAAGAGGCCTTTAAAGCCCTTGTGTTGCGCGTGCTTTAAAGGTCCTCTTATACACTTATATCATAATATACTATTACACTGAATTTATAAACGCTTAAAGTTCCCAATGTCGAAGTTGGAAAGTTCGTAGTTGGTGAGGTTCATAGTTTATGTTTTTTTTTTGGCATTTATAAACATGAAGCTGAGAAAGCTCAGATTTGATTGGTGAAAATTTGTAACCACTACAATTTCAGTTATTAAAAATTAAGTTTACCAAATTAAAGTAACGTAGCCTTACTAGCCTTATACTTCTGTTGATTGTTTTCCTTTGGAAGTCAGAGTGACAATAAATGTTAGCTTTTCAGATTTTATACTTTGTGCCAAAATAACCAAAAAATGCCGACGTGCCACGTCGGAAGTAGAATCGGGACATGGCATTCGAGATTAACAGCGACCACGGGATACTATAGTTATTTGTGTATTTAGAGCGCAAAGTAACGGATTGCCGCTTGAGAAAGAATGTTACTGCGCGACGCGTAGCGGAGCGCAGTAATCTTTCGAAAACGGCAATCTTACTTTGCGCTCGAAAAACACACAGAACTTTTTCTAAAGCCGCATTTTTTAAAATTAAATCCACATTTTTCTCTATACTTATTCTGAAATTTGCAAATGACTGTCAGTTTTGACATATTATATTCGGGCTTCGGGCATATTTAGAACAGGATTTCCAGCAACAAACTGTAACAAACGCACGACTGTCATTTATATATCTTCGGTTTCCATGACCATTCATAGCACACTCGACGGAAAAAGTGAGATTTTCCTTTTCCATGTTCGCGCTAGAGCGCAAAATAAGGATCCACGGCATTCGTCGATTTTGCGATTTCATTTCAATTTAGTAATTAGTTATTTTGCGCGCGGCTGTGGAAAAAAGTGATTTATCATAGGTTGGAAACTTGGTTGGAAAGAACTTTGAGGATACAAATTTATCTCCCAACGTTAGAGTGAATATCACAAAAATTAGCAAGCTTTTCATTAACTGAGTTTATAAATTGAACTAGATGGTTTGATTAGTTTTTCTTGATAAAGAAATTTCAACTGCCAACTGAACCTCAACTTTTCAAGTTTATAAATCCAGCTGTAAGCTGTAGACTATAATATAGACCCTACTTTTTTTAAACTTTTGACCTTTTCTTCCGAAACATAATTATTAACATATCCCTTTACTTGTATCCAATTTCCATTTCTAATTTTATTACAAAAACGTTTCATAATTTAAATGGCTTGTACAACACAACACAACACCACACTAGACATTACTTAGGAGACTGAGGAGGGCATTCCGGGCATTCAGTTTTAAACAACTTTGCGTACAGAAAGTAAGCAATAATTACTGAATACGTTGCAATGGCGACCTAAAAAATCAGTTAACTTTTAATGTTCATCAAATATTGAAATGTTTTAAAAATAGCTTACATTCGCTCTACCTTTTATTGTAGTACTATTGAAATATCGACCAATTCCTTTAAGTTTTGGATCATCATATTTATTAAGATCGTCATCACCTGACATTTTTGTCAAAATTGCGCGTCGCATTTACAGGTTAGTATATAACAAACCAATACCATAGAAGAAAAAGCAATCAGAATATTCTCTCTGAAATGTCGCCTTTGATGTCTTTCAGACAAATTTCTTTAGCGTCCGCCATTTTTAAAAGGGAAATTCCAGGTGCGTATTACGCTTTTTCCAAATTTCGTAAAAAGGTAGGTATTCTCATTGTTTTGTATTATTTATCATGTATTTGTCAGATACTATGTAAATAGTATGGTAGTTTGTATATAATATTCATAGATATGTTATTGCTAATATCCGAATACGTTATTATGCATACAACCTAAGCAAATTAGGCATTATGGATAATTGCTTAAACCCTTAATTATCGATATTAACCAAACATGGATTATACCAAAATTACGTCGATTTGTGGTTGGAATTATTTAGCGCCAGGACGTTGTTTACATTTTTCGGCGGCGACTGCGTTCCAGTTTTAGAATTTAAATCTATAGCGCTTCAGCATTTACTTATTATTTTTTTTATTGTTTTAAAAGGCCTAAAATAGCAACGTCATGACGTGCTGTATGTGCTCCCATTTGTTGTGCCAGTTTTTGTTGAAGAGTGTAACCAAAATTAATGCGTAGAGCGGATACCATACTATCGATATCGTTGCTCTTACTTCACCAGTGGCTCATCATGGATTCAACCTGCACTTCATGTGAAAAGTCTTGCGTTTTTAAGCGTCGCCCAAACGCTAAATTATGCGGTATTGCCTGTGACCTGTGCAAACTATTCTTCTGCAAAGCTTGTATTAACGTGACCGCTGCTGCCGAGATTGATGCGTTAACAATTCATAATAGATCTGTCTCTATTTACTGTAGCGGCTGTAAAGGTAAAGATTCCTTTCCTGATAGAGATTTATCTCGGCACATCGAGTCTCTCAAAACTCAATTAAACCAAAGAGTCAATTATATATTTACTCTCGAAGCCGACTTTGAGGAGCTTAAATCTAACTTCAAACTCGAAACTGATAGATTGGTTTCGGACGCCAGATTGAAGGACGTTCACATCAAGCGACTTCAAAGGAGAACAGAAACGATGGATGACGATGTTTTTCTATCTGAAAAGGCTAATGAGTCCACTATCCATTCGCTGAAGGATGAACTGCTGTGCCTAAAGAAGGAGTTTATAGAGCTGCAGATGCAAAACACTGACTTGTCTGAGACAAATCTAGGCTTGATTGCTAAGATAAAGTCGCTTGAAATCGAACTTGCTGACTTAAAAGGTAGTAGAAGCTCCTTACTTAACAACATATCTTCCTTAACTGTAGAAAATTATAAGTATGTTCAAAGTATTGTTAACCTAAATAAAAAACTTAGCTTAAGGAGCTCGCGCGTCGATAAGTGCTCTCAGGTTAACCTAGTGTCTACTGCTAGTACTGCGGATATCACCATTGTCGTGCCCTCATTGGAACCCAATAATATAAGCAGAGAACCAGCTTCTGTTGGACCAGTCTCAAACCTTGCCCGTAATTGGCAACACTAATTTAAGCTCAACCCCTATCATCAGACGCACAAAGCGACTTCTCCTTCTCTGTGACCAGATGGGTAGGGGTTTGGACAACAAATTAAGAGAGAAACTTAATAATGTATACGCGGTGCAAAGCATTATCAAGCCATTTGCTTCCTTTGAGAGTATCTAGGGGAATGTGGAAATCTTGACGAGGGACCTTGGCATGGATGACTTTGTGATTCTTTATGCTGGGTATAACAACTTCAGTGGTGACCATTTTCCAAAACCTCAGTTCATCACTGGTAAATTGAAACTACTTGTTCATACTAACGTTATTATTTTAAGCACCCCTATTTGTTTTAGAAACCCAAGTAAATGTTATAGTTTTAATTATAAGCTGAACAACTTAGTTTTTAATTTTGAAAAGTTTTCTCCTAACAGAATGAGTTTTATTAATAGTTGTAATGTGTTAGGTAATAAGCGTTCAAATGTTGAATTGTCGGCACTGATCAGTTCAGTAATTCAGTTTCCCAGCAGCAAGGATCTTTTATATATTAAACTTGATGAAGTGGTATGTGTTGATTCTCGTCAAAGCAGCCTTAATCCTACTCAAGTGGTTGCCTCAAGTGGTAATAGTTCTCTAACCTGTGATGTTCCGGTCGAAAACGATTTTAGCTTTGACTTATCTTTGTCCTCCCCTAATGATATACTTTCCTTCAACTCAAGTTCAACTAATGCCACGGGCCTAAATTTTCGACAGGAACTTGCAGAGAATGTTGCCAGTTAAACAATGTTTTTTCGGTGTTCTATCAAAACTGCAGAGGCATAAAAACCAAATTAAATAAACTTAAATGTAATATGCTTCTTAACGATTATGAATTAATTGCATTATCTGAGACCTGGCTGAACGAAACGATTGAGACCGCAGAGTTTGCCTTTAGCAACAGGCTCGTTTTTAGAAAAGATAGGAGTAGGTTGTTGACTGTTAAATCTCAAGGAGGTGGTTTGTTGCTTGCGATTAGGGTTTGTTTTATTGCCACTGAACTGAAGATTTTTGATGCTGATCAGGAAGCGCTGTGTATTAGAATAGCATTTGGCGCGTCTACTTATTTGTATATCATTGTAATTTACTTTGTCCCTAATAGTACTAGTGATGTGTATGAAAGGTTTTTTTCAGAAAATTGAGGCTAATCTAGTAGGTAAGAAGAACTCAGAGTTTACTATTATTGGCGACTTTAACATTCCTTCCTATGTTAATCCTATGTCCTGTAACGATTGCTTAAACTCTCTTCATTCATTTGTTTCTTTTAACAGTTTATTTCAAGCGAATTTTGTCAAAAACTTTAATAATGTACTTCTTGACCTCGTTATCTCATCCTTTGACGGCGTTCAGGTGGATGGAGTAGAGGATTCCATGGTTCCTATTGACAGGCACCATCCATGTTTAAGTGTTTGCTTTAAGCCTAAAGAACGCCCAAGATTCTGCAAGGTTGAGCCAAGTACTAAATTTAATTTAATAAAGCTAATTTCTTATTATTGTGTAATCTGTTTGTCTCACAGAACTGGGATCTCCTCCATTCTTGTTCGGATGTGAATATGACTAGGGACGTCTTTTATTCTACTTGTACAGACATTTTTGATAAATCCGTTCCGAAGACCACCCAAATAAATAAAAGATATCCAGTATGGTTTACCAAATAAATTATTAATCTTATCAAGCTTAAATATAAATTTTTCCTTAAAACTAAGAAATACCGGTTGAACTATTGGAAGTGCAGGTACCGTTCCATTAGAGCTGCTGTAAAGATTAAAATTAAGGCTGCCTATGCTGACTATTTGAGGGATATGGAATCTGGTTTGAGGGGGAACCCCAAAATGTTTTGGTCTTTTGTGAGGTCTTTACGTGATTCTGCTGCCATTCTAGAGGAAATGACTTTTGAGGACAGAATCTACTCAGGTTCTCAACAGGGGAGGCTGGGAGCACAGTTTATACCGTACCCGACTCAGTTATACAACTCTGAGCCGGCACCTTTGATGTTAGTGAAGCCAAATTTTATTTTTTCATGGATTCTCATATTTCGAGCATGCGCATTATTAGTTGGAAACGTCAGAATTATACGGCCAGTTGGGCCGTGGACAGAGTCGAACTAGGATCTATATAATACATGTAATGTCATAATACACAAAATTCGCGAAAGCAGTCCACAAAAATCACTACAAACAAAGCCGACTCTCGAACAAATAAGATGGTAGTTTTCGCTTTTCGGTTCCTTTTCAATCAACATACTTTTCCTGGCGCCGCGCAGAAAATCAATAATCGAGATCTCCTCTGAATACAAGCCTGTTACGTGCCTCGTTTTACGGTTAATTCTCGCCAACACTATCTCTATCTCTTTCTGCTTACAGGCGATATCTTATTGAAAAGATACATGCATATATGCCGAACTGATGTTTTATTTATAAAGGCAGCGTTCACTCATTGAGCGCAGGCGCAAGATAAGAACTCCCAGCTCTCCTATTGGTTGAAGCCCTTGGCTTCAAAACACGTAGAGAGTTGTTTAACTGATTCGGGTACGGTATAAACTGTGCTGGGAGTGTTCCGCACCGACCTTTGGTCCAATGCTTCAGAGCGCGCGATCACAAAGAATCAAAAGAATGTGCGCGCGATGAAGAGGTTTATTTAAAAGCCAAATATGATTGGTAACTAAATAATAAGGTACCTACGTATTTCTTTAATTATTCTATTTTAATACATGCCGTTTTTTCCGCGGAATTGTTAAGAAACTCGATTGCAATCAAAGGTAACCAAAGATATGTGGGTCAATGTTCTATGGTATTAACAAAGGTACAAATGCTGCAAAGTCGCGACTGCAAGGCAGGGATTGGGAGAAATAAGCTGGCACTATCACCGCAACAAAATTTTTGGGTCCGTTGAACAATAGCGCAATCAAAAATAACAATTTTTCTAAAAAAAAGAGATTAGGTATTTTATCATAATTTTCTAATAGAAAAAGTAACTTTTTTTAACCTGAAACATATTTGTATCGAGCGTTTAAGATCCCTCATTAACTTTTGCCTTGAAATATTTGCACACTTCAGGTCCCGATGTCAATCACGGATCACGGCATCCCGCCGACCAATGAGAGCGAATAGTGACTCTACGCCTACGCGAATACGAGCAATAGAAAATGAGCACGCGCCATTGTTTACTACGCGTCGAAAAATAGTTCCAGATTGAAATATTAATATTATAAAAGAAAATTAATATTTCGCATTTTTTTTTTTTTGGTAAATCAACTTGAAATAGGTTCCTCTTATTATATTAAATAATTCTGTAGTAATTTTGATTGCACTTTAGTTCAGCATCACCAAATTTTTAATTTAAGTTTTTTTTTTCACGAGTATTAATGCATTTACAGTCTATATTACCCAATCCTATAAAAACACATATTACCATTATTTGATATTTTATGTATTTTAATAAAACATACTTACGGTGAATTCTCGTGCCGATATTGCCTCAGTTTCTTCTGCTAACTGGCAGAGCTAGATTATCTTTTTACAAAGCAAATAAGGACAAGACAACAAAAAATTAAAAACACGTCTCTTCTGCCTTTGCCAAACACGAAAATGAAATAGATTTGATATTTACAACACATGGACTAATCCTAACCCTAACCTCAGTCACAAATTAAGCAAAACAAGAATTTGATAGCTGTACCAGAGACCTCTGAGTGTACGTTCGCGATCCTATTTTAACTATTCCGGTCTCCTCTTACCTTGTCAAAGATTTCGGTGCTTGATAAGTGCATGATTCTGGGGGCTTCAAACACCAAGAACATCTTTGACAAGGGAAGGGAGTGGACGGGTAAATCCGGCAGCTGTTCTGTTACAGGTTGGCTCCACGATTTGACTATTTGGCAAGCGTCATACATTTTCGCCACTAAATTATATATATTATTTTATACTCATAATACTTCTATTACTGGCTTAAATCACAAAATGCAATTATTGAAATATAACAAATAAATATATTTCCTTAAAACATCAAAACAATGTACGCAACTGCGCGACAGGCCATTTTCTAGGGGAATTATGTGATTCTTATTAGCAATCATGACTGAAAAATGTTAACAAAGCTAGTATAAAATTACAAAGAAAGGCAGTCTGAAGTATACTCGTAATCATATTTTGAAATAATCTATATCTCAGCTCACACAAAGAAAATAAATAATAAATATTAGCGTCAGCAAGAACTAGGTGTAAACTATATTTACCTGTGAAAAGTAATATCAGGCTCCTTTCGGTCATTGCGACTTTTACAGCCATAAGCACAACAAAACACCATATTGTTATGGACAAATTGAAGTATTTTGAGTGTTTTTCACAACGAAAATCACTAAAATACACGGAGGTGCCGCTTTGAATGTCTGGCTCCTACTAATGGCGTCCGTTCGATTTTTGATCACACGTAGTGCGCGCTGCCGTAAAGCGAGATTATCTGTCCACTCCCTTCCCTTGTCAAAGAAGAACATTTTGTTCTAGACGGAAAAGACAAGTCTAGGTGCACGAAATTAGATTTTTAATGCGAGGCTTCGCGCATGTGTATCATATGATTCCTATGAAACTACTACACGCATGGCCCTCCGCTCGCTCCGGGTCGCAACGACATAAAACTAACCCAAGGCATGCCTAACATGAAGAAAAAACTTTTTGCAAACATAATCTTAAAAAAAACAATGTCTTGCCTCTGGAATCGAACCCAGGCCGCCGCATCACAATCCAAGGATCTAACCACTGCACCACGAGATCCGCCGAAAGCAATTCCCTGAAGCATAAAAACATCGATTTGTTAGAAATGTATATATGATGTGATAGATGTGCGTGCAAGCTAAGGACTCGTCAGGCTATAGGACCCGGTAGATAATTAAGAATAAAATAAATATGCCCCCTGAACTGCTTTTACCGAGCGTATGGAATCAAATGTCCTGCTGCTATTATCTAGGAATGTTTTGCACGATGATCGCCCTATTATCTTCGATACAAAAACCTAGCTTTGGAACTAAATGAAATGAAAAAACTTAAAACTAATTTTCTTACAAGTGTTGAGGCATTGACATATACATTAAATGACCTTAAAAAACCCAACAACGAGATATTTGCTCTAAAGGAAAAATCAATTCCCCTAGTCCTCGAAAATAGGATCAGTTGCAATACAGGTTCTTCGTCGTTGAGTAATCGACTTAAAAGAAGGCGAAACCAAATTTTAATTATTGGAGACTAGAGGCTCCACCCACTTATTTAGAAATTTTGGAAGACTACTTTTTGACTTAAACTGTCAGTGGAGGACTGAAACTATTGAGGTACTCGTTGATATTTGCACCTCCTACAAGCAAAGTCTGACCCACAAAGACAATCTTTTTCTTTTTATTGGTCCCACCAGTCAGACCAGTCTTTTGGCAGGACTCCTGAAATCGACATAAAATGAGTTACTTATTAGAATAATCGTTAACGTATTATTCACTGACAAATTTTTGTGGCACTCCGAATCTTACCTTTCTGAGGAAGCTGCTGTCGCCGAACACCAGTTCCACGACTATCGCGTGTCGCGTCTATGATGCTCGTGCTACTGTAGAGGTCCCATACAACATCAGCACGTTTACCACTTAATTTTTGAAGTAATTTGCAAATATGTGGTTTTAACTGGCTTTCATAGTAACGAGCGAACATCCCTTGCTCTGGGTTTGGCTTTACATTATGCACAAGGGCGGCTCCGTCGAAAATTATTGTGTCGCAATCATTTGGATCTCCTGGATGAGGTGCTAATTTGGCCAGTATATCCACTAAATGACTCTTACCAGATCTCAGGGCTCCATTTACAAAAAGGGAAGGGGGGCATACTTGGTTCTCGTGCTTGAAAAACGCGTCCATGTTCAAATTACGGCTGATTCCAACCACAGACAACCGCGAAAATAGCTGGACGTCAGCTTTTAAGTCGCTGGTGCTACGTCCGTACTCTGATGTGAAGAGGATGCCTCCAGGCTTTGGATCAGAGTATCTACCCTCGCAGTATCGGTAAAACGGTAAACTTCAAATTACAGGCCTTGTACCACAAAGCTTTCAACTAACGCAGCCTCAATTTCATGGCCACCATCCAGCGCATCAATAGAAAACTAACTTAAAATTAAAATGCCTTATCTTCTCCAAATTAGCAGCAAGTGTTACGTAGCCCTTATTTTTAAATTTTGCAGAACAAATTGTTTTTAAACCAACTTTTTGGCATATGCAACACTTCTTCCAATCGAGAGATGCGCATGCGGGTAGGGGAACAAGGGATTGGGGAGCGACCTCCTTAAGCTTGTGTTTTTCCATTGTCTCTATTTTGGCATAAATCACCTAAGGTAAAAAAATTACAGTTGAAATTATTATTTTTTTGAAGTTGTATTTGTATTGTATTTGTACACGTGAGTGGGTCCAAATAGAACCCTCCACTGCGACCCTTGGTCTATTGTGGCTCACATCTCTGGTTTCCACTATGCCAGAGGCTCGATCCTTTTCAAGAAATCGAACAGCTTTCTGGGGTGGATAGTTTTCAAATCTGCAAGTGTGATTTGAGTATTTCCAAAGACTGTTTGTCTGGTTCTTTCTATTGCTGGACAGTGGCATACAACATGCTCCATTGTTTCTTCGTCCTTCAAGCACAAGCGGCATTCCGTTTCTTCGGACAGTCTCATCTTGTGCATGTGGCTTCTTAGCCGACAATGGCCAGTGTATATGCCAACTACAGCCTGTACCTGCTGCCGGCCAAGTTGAAGAAGTTGTCCAGTTCTCACTCCTGATGGCAGATTCACCGCCAACTTTGAATGAGTTAGGCCTGGTAACTCTCTCCCTTTGTCCACAGATTGATTTTGTGTCCACCTGGAGAGGGCTTCTTTAGCTGTGTTATAAGCTATTCCCAGTACTGGTTCTGGTCCTATGAAGGCCGTTGCGGCCGCCTGCTTCGCAAGAGCATTAGCTTTTTCGTTGCCTTCATATCCTGTATGTCCAGGTATCCAGATCCAGTGTTTGTTTTCTCTCCCTAGTTTGGTGAGTAGTTCCTGGCAGTTCCATATTCTCTTGGATGAACAACGGCTAGAATCAAGAGCTTTTATAATTGCCAGACACGCTTGTCTTTGTAAGGCAGATAATTTGATTTTTTGATTGATTTGATAATTTGAAGTTAGTGAAAAAAATTATATTTCCGGTTGATCCGGAACTAGCATTTCCGGTTAAAACAGAAATTCTTTTTTAGATTGGCTCCTTAAATGATAACACACTACCTCAAAGGTAAAAAAAATCATTTGGTTTAGACATAGCACAATATGTTTCACAAAACTTATCTAAAATCATGCAGGGAATTTAAATATAAAATACTATATTACACGTTCCATTTAAAATAAAAAAGTTATTGGCAAGTTCCGATATAACCGGAAGTGGTATGACCGTAAAATACATTAAAATTACAGAGAATCTTGAATAACCCTGGACTCCCAAAATTTAGAATTTTAAGTATTGCCTAACCACGAAAACTTCTAACGAAGAACTATACTACCGTGAAACACCCTATATAGCGCCCATAGAGCCAAACGGTGGACCCAATGGACTTAAAACCTATTCCATTCGCTTCGGCATCCAGAAATTATTTTAAAATGACTCTCGTCCTACAAAAATCGTTCATAAAGCAATATAGTTCAACGGACCTGCCCCTGTTTATAAAAAACACCCCCTCTCAATCCCTAAGGGATGAATTTTCGTGTGCTTCGGAAAAAACATTGCCTTAGGTATAAGCAACAACTCCACCAAACGCCATGCTTGTATCATAATATGCCACATTCTTCGATGATTTTTAGTGAACCGCGGCCACTATAGGGATAACTTTTTAGATCCGAATGACTTAACACCAAATCATTATTGGAGAAGAGTAGTATTTTGTATTTGTTTGGATTTCGTAATAGCAGATTAGAGAGAGGGGTTTTCTGAAAAAGTGCTAAATTCTTTTGTTTTAAGTGTATTACTTCCAAAAAAACTTGCTTCTATTACTGATATGATGTATCTGTCTGAAAAGCTGTCAAAAATATTCGACATGTTTGGCTCCAATATATTGGCAAGGTTTCTATAACACAGTTATTAACAGGTGAGGTACAGTTATAAAAATTAATTAATAATACTTCTGATTGTGGGATTGAAGGAATTTCCTATTATTTACAAATGTTTAAAAATTTTAAGCAGTCTACCAGTCTCTGTTGCAACTGCAGAGCGAAGTTTATCTACTTTAAGATTGTTAAAAACGTACCTTCGTTCTACAATTGCTCAAGATTAATGGTCTTGGTCTTATGTACGTTTATAGAAATATTGAACTTAACGTAGAAAACATTATAGATAGATTTAGCAAAAAAAAACAAAAATTGATTTTATTATTTGAGTCATTTAACATCATTAGGCATTTAACTTTAAAACAGTCAAAAAATGAAATCAGTTTTAAAATACATGCTTCACGAAGAAATTTGTTTTATTTTTTGGTTTGTTTTTATTATGAAAAATTCGTTATATTTTTTGTTTAATTTTTATTTTGAATAGATATTTTTATTGTTTTACGTTTTTTGGTACGTACTTTGACGCATAAATAAAGTCAAAATAAATGTTTAAAAAATCCTTGTTAATAGTTCTTATCCTGCGCCCCCTCTTGAAGAAAATGCTGAATCCGCCCCTGTTTTTGACAAGGAGCTCTCTTTGCTTGATGATGTCAGGGGTTTCTGGAATTTCATCAATGCCAAGAAAAAGGACCCCGGGCTACCTAAGGAGATGTTCTTGAATGAGGAAAACTCAACCTTAGGTCCTGATGTGGCAAATCTTTTTGCCTCTTACTTTTCCAGCGTATTCTCAACCAAATCTGATCCTAATTTTGGTCTGGAACAGGACCACCTTAATAACATAACCCTTAATGACTTTCACATTCCCATTTCAAGCATATACAACAAACTCCCCACACTCGATATTAATGAAGGCCCGGACCCAGATGCAATCCCCCCGAGGCTCCTCAAAGAGTGTAGTTTTGTACTGGCCAGACCATTGTATGTCATTTTTAACAAATCCCTTGAAACCGGAATCTTTCCTGATCATTGGAAGTTGAGCTATGTTATTCCAATTCATAAGTCTGGTAACAAATCGAACATTCAGAACTACAGACCCATATCAATTCTTAGTTGTATACCAAAGCTTTTTGAATGCCTCATGACTGACTGTCTGACCTCTCAGTTGGGCGGGATCATTGGTGTTGAGCAGTACAGCTTCACCAGAAAAAGGTCAACGGAGTTGAATCTGGTCTCATTTGTGGAGTTTCTGTCGAGTGCCCTGGAGAGTGGGAGTCAGGTCGATGAAATATACACCGACTTCTCCAAAGCTTTCGACAGACTCAATCAGCACGTCCTGGTGGTTAAGTTGCAGGCTGTTGGAGTGGGTGGGTGCCTTCTGGCCTGGCTTTCCTCTTATCTCCATGGCAGGTGTTTCTGTGTTCGCGTGTCAAACTTTCTATCTAAGGTGATGGACATTATATCAGGGGTGCCACAGGGGTCTCATTTAGGACCTCTACTATTTATTATCTTTATTTATTTATTTATTTATTTATTTATTTATATATATTTAACGTATACACATTTACAGGATATTTATACATAAGCAACCTATTCTAATATAACTTTCTTAGCTATATCTTTAAATCTGTCTTTAGATACACAAAAAAAGTTCAGCCTATCATAGTAAGTATTCACATTAATGCACATTCTGTTAACTGGGTTGTACATAAAGTAGAGAGTTCGACATTGACAGACACTCTCCACCTGGGTCCAGTCTTTTGTTCGCTGATGACCTAAAAATCTTTGCCAGAATAACCTCAGTAACTGACGCATCTCGACTGCAGAGGCTGATTGACCTGCTTGGTGAATGGCGTGTTTCTAATTGTATGGACCTGAATGTTCAGAAATATCAGGTCATGAGTTTCTACCGCTCCAGAGACCCTATTATTTTCAACAATGAACTTCAAAATGAGGTACTTCCCGTTGTTGATACAGTTCGTGACTTGGGTGTTACTTTGGCCACCAGTCTGTCCTTCACTCCCTATATTAATAATATTTGCGATAGTGCCCTACGGATGTTGGGTTTCAACTGTGTGTTTGACCGTCGTGCGGTTCAGTCGGGTTTGTTGTGCTCCGCACCGTCGGTTTTTTTCTTTTGTTTTGTTTGAATTTTCGTGACCAGTCACGGACCAGTCACCCAATACGCGTCAGTTCTTGTGTTTGCTTTCGTTCGTATTTTTATTTATTTATTTCTTTTTTTTTCTTTCTTTTCTACTTACGATTCAAGAAAATGTCTATGTACAAGTGCGACAATTGCCTTAAAGAATTTCCCGATAAGGACAAATATAACAAAGTGCGCTGCAGTGGTGAATGTCGCAGATATTTCTGTATGCAGTGTACGGGCCTTGACAAAGTCACTACCAAGACCTTGCTGCTGGAGGAATTTAACCACCTACGTTTCTTTTGTGCCCTGTGTGACTCTCCAAATTTGAGATATCTCAACGACAAAATTTCCAACTTATCAAAAAATCAGGTTCCTCAGGAGATATTTGACTCGCTGGTTGACCGTGTGAGTAAATTATCAAACAGTGTACCGATTATTTCTGAGATGTATGATATTTTATTGAATAACGAATCTAAATGGAACCTTTTGGAGAAGAAAATAGACGATATTCACAAAATGTCGGAGGTGTTCTCCATTTGTAACCCTCATTCTCTGTTGAAATCGGTAAGGGAAGTGGAACAGAATGTCTTTACTATTTCCCAAATTCTACTCAACAATACAGAGGAAACCATCAAGATCCAGGTGCAAGATTCCTCGTCCGCTGATATTAAGAAGGGTATTAACAACTTAAAAAGTAGCCTTGCAAATGTTACCACCTTGGTTAGCGACTTAAATTCTAAAATTGCTAACCCAAAACAACATAGTGCCCTACCTACGATGACACGCTTTACTTCTACGTCGTGCTCCACCCAAACTACGTCAGCGGCATTTGTTTCATCTTCCACTCAAACGGAACTGCCTACTGAAGTTTCCTCAATCCCAGACGATTCCAACTCCGCAATTTAAAGAAGTGCCCAAAGATGGCACTATGTGATCGTAGAACACCTCCCGGGAGGATTTACTTCAAATAATATCGTGGACTATGTGAAGGAAAAGTTGAAACATCAGAGTTTATTCGATGCTATAACCTGGTCAGTCAGTGCAATGACTCCATAGGATCTACATTTAAAATAGGGACCCTATCAAGAAAGTCCGCTGAGAATTTGTTCGGCATCAATATCTGGCCACCCGGGGCTCAAGTTAGATGGTCATCGGAATCTGAAATCCCTCAGAAAACTACAAAACTAAACAAAACTACAGAGCTCTATCTAACTCCCTCCACCAAGGCGAAAGTGACTAGCAGTCCGACCTCTGGCACTCTGCGGGACTTTCCCTCTCCAGTCAGTGAAGCTAACGCGCACAAGGTAACTACAGTAACTTCTGACAAACATGCTATCGCTGCCTGCAAAACTAATGCCCTTGTGAGCGATGTCAAAATTAAACTGTCTAAGGAATCATCCCATAATCCATCCTTCTCTCTGGACCCGCTGACTCCCCCAACAGTTAAATTAACACAGGCCGCCAGTAAGTCTAACGACTCTAGTAATCGTTTCCTTATGGCAAGGCTAAGGGAACCTGCCATCTTCAGAGCCATTAGGTTGTATCTTGTATGTATTGTATTTGTATGACCAACCTACCTCGGTATGCTATGAGGGATTTACCAACATAAGCATCAAATTATTCCTAGCATCTGAAGGACTGCCAATCCAGGATGACATTTTACGTAAGGTCTACCACGACTTTCATGCCGCATATGGGTTTAAACACACTGAAGTGGAAGAAGATCTTTGTTCCTACAGATCCCATGTTGTTTCCGAGAGGACGATTCAGCTTCAGAAGTCCAGAGAGGGTCACCAAAAATACTTCTCCAGCGGCTCCCCGAAGAAAAATTTTTAAGCAGCTTGACGTGTCCTGAGCGACTAGATTCCACTAATCCTGACGCCAGGCTTAGTATGGTTCTTATTAATGTTGCCTCATTGCGAAATAAGACTGATGAATTGTTTTTGTTTTTGGAGAAATCAGGGTTCCCTTAACTAGTTGCATTTACAGAGCACTGGCTGAGTGAGACTGAACCGCTTTATGTTGAAAAGTACTCCACAATTCACACGATTCTTTCCTTGAGTGAGGACTTTTTACCTGTAACTAAATTTGATCATCTCCAATCGGATAACTACTTTGAATTTTCCATTGTATACAATAAGAACCTTGATTTACACGTAATTTGTATATATAGAGCGCCAAATTCCGATGTGCAATTGTTCTTTGATAACCTGCTAAGCTTGTTAGATGGTCTGCCGGTGAAAGGCAATAAAATTTTGTGCGGTGATTTAAATATTGACTACGCTACCGCTTGTGCTGCCCAAAAATCATTAATTTCTATTTTTGACTCTTTTGGTCTTTCAATGCATGTAACCTCACCAACTCGGATTTCTAACAATTCCTCTTCTATCATTGACTATGTAGCGTCCGACTTTTCTTCAACTCTATGTCCAATCGACAGTAACCAGCGCGGGTCTCTCAGATCATGAGGCACTAATCTCCAAATTCAATACTTCTTATAGGCCCTCAAAAAAAACTCGCCACCTAGGTAGAATCTTCTCAGCCTCCAATTTTTCATCCTTCCGTAACCTTTGCCTAAAGACCAACTAGAATTTTGAATCAGGTGAACTTGATTCTGACTTTAGTGGTTTCTTAAATAAAATTATAAATGCATTCAATAAAGCCTTCCCGCTTAAATCCATTAAACCTAAACATCACAAACCATGGACTACGAAAGGCTTACGAATATCTGCAAAAAATATGCGTTCCCTCTCATACATAAAAAAATTCACTAACTCCACATAAGTTCTTGAATTCATTTCGAATTATAGGAAGATCTACCTAAAACTTATCAAGACAGCAAAGAAACTATATTATCAAAATCGTTTATCAACTGCTAAAAACGTCTCCAAGGAGGCCTGGTCCATTATTAACGATCTTAGAGGCAAAACAAATTCCGCGAATCAGACGAGTTAGACTGGGTTGGGCAACATTCGGCAAATTGAGCTACATCCTAAAAAATATAAAATAGCCACAATTCCTCAAAACCAAAGTATATAATCAATGTGTACTCCCTGTCCTCACCTATGGGTCCCAAACATGAACACTTACACAGAAAAACACGGATAAAGTAGCAAAATCACAAAGATCAATGGAAAGACAAATGTATGTGACATGTAAAACTGATAGATAGAAAAAGAAACGAGTGGATAAGAAATAAAACAAAAGTAAGAGATGTTAGAAAAGAGATAGCAAAATTAAAATGGAAATTCGCCGGTCACAATATCAGACAAGAAGACGAATGATGGAACAAATGTATTCTAAACTGGAGACCCTGGGAAAATAAAAGAAGTATAGGAAGGCCCCAAATGAGATGGGCGGATGACCTGAAGAAGCACTCTGGAACTAAATGGATGAACATGACGATAAACAGGGAAGAGTGAAAAAGACTGGGGTAGGCCTATGTCCAAAGATGGACCGAAGACGGCTAAATATACAGAATAGATAGGTAGTGGCAGCTACACTTTCTAGCGAAGCGAAGAAAGGCTATTCTATAATATCATCAATATTATGACCTCTTAAAGGCAATTGGTCGGTGGCATAATAAACCCAAAAAATAAGTTATTTCAAGTGATACTCGTACAAACTTTGCTTGAGTTACATTACACATTATTTTCTTCCGAGTCTAAAATCCATAAATAAAATACTCGGTAAACAAAATATATTTTCACTTATTCAACTATTTGTTTTTTCTTGAATCTGAATA
>MU183410.1:98632-114342 GCA_016904865.1 Pissodes strobi | reverse complement strand
TCTACTTCTCCTAAACCTTGTCGAGTAGCTCGTTCAGATGTAATGTTGGCACTGGGAAGATTACCATTCTCGCACAAATTGCTAAAAACTCTGATAAACACGTTTCTAGTCGGATGTCTGTGATGTGGATACCGTTGACGATATTCTTCAACAGCAGCTGTAGCACTTCCATTACAGAAACCATATTTGCATATTCTAAATTTAAATAAGTATTTGGCATTTTGTATCACTTTTTCGCATTTTGTATCACTTTAATCACTCAAACTTGAAAATAAACGTCTAATTACTGCCACAATAGACTGACATATTGTCAAGACAACATCGGTGTCAAATAGTTTAGAATCCTGAGCATGGCATAGGTACTCTAATTACGTGAAAATTTTGTTAAAAGTGGATTGTATAGAAAAAAATTGGATATTGCGCTATAACTTGAAAACAAATGAATATCCGATAAGAACATAATGGGTTTTTTTTACATTGTTTTCGCGTGTATAATACACTCCTGAAATTTGGTCCGTTCTTCCCGACTCACCCTGTATTTTGTTCTTAATAAGCAAGGTTTCCTCTCTCAAACGAGACCTAGTTTGCTCGAATATGTTGAGTCAAACTAAAGTTATAGGCATTTCAATCAGTCAGACTTCTCCCTTCCCCCGCCCTTCATGCCCTACAATCAAAAGTGATGAACAAAAAAATGCAGAATTTCACGAGGATTACAGTGGTGGTATTCTTTTATCAACTTATAATAGAACAGTTTTGAGTAGAATGCATTTTTCTACCCGACCATAGCTATTGAGCCACCTAGCGCTAGAGGTATGAACTTGAAAATTATTTCCAGTGTTTTCTTTCAGTCACTTTAGTTATATAATTTTTGACCGCAAGTCTCTACGATTAGTAGTTTCCGAGATACGGTCGCTTACCTCGCTTATTTGCCCACCCTGTACATGAGATTTTACATCCTTCTGAGACCAGATGGCTGAGTTTGCATGAAGTGCTGAACAGAATTGTGGAGCAATGGGATGTTCTAAGCTATATTTTACTGACACTTGGTTATCAGAGCTACGTAACAAATTCATGAAGACTTAGGTGATCCCTTCATGAAACTTTTTTGGCTTGGTTTTTACCAAAATTTACAAATTTCGACAAATATTTTCAGGACAATAATTGTTAACGACCTTTGCATTCTATCTAGAACTACTGCAACGGCATTCATTGTGATATGAGCATCATTAACAATTCTTATAATGTCGTTATCATTGTGCTCTTTGTTAGTTTAAGTGAAGAGTAGTTGGTAGAACGTTCCACCAAAAGCGTGGTTTAGGCATTGTTTTGGCTTTTAATTATGTAAATATTTTATAAAATGTGACTTTTAACTTGTTAATTGTGATTTGACCGTTGTTTGTTGGTGTTGTTTGTTTTCTCTTCGTTTATATGTTCTTCAGGTCCAATGACAAGTAACACTGATGATGGCCTAGGCCGAAAGCGCTCTAATATACTTCTATAGGAAGTCCTTTTTGGGTTAAAATTTTGCATGGGATACAAAGTGTTTCATTTACTTTGTTATTTTGGCATAGTTGAACCGGAATGCCTCTATTATCTAAGTAGCTTTTAATTGCGTCATTCATCGTTTCCACCTCACTTCTTGGGGCATTACAAGTTTCTTTTCTTGTGCATCTTCGTATAAAGCAAATGGAACGTATGTATTTCTGAAATATTTTATTACTTTGAGCTTCTGTAACTACTGGTAGCTGGATTATTGATCCGAACTTCGCCGTGTCGGTCGCGGTCGGGGATTTACAGAGGCTGATCGGGGATTTACTACTGCGATTATACATTGAATAATGATTACGACATAGTCGTGCACTTATTTTTTTATGAGAATAACTACATTTTTTAACAGTCTCGCAAAATTTCAACTTGTTATAAATATCCATGATATATATCAGAATTTAAATATCATGATACATATCGTGATATATATCGTGATATATATATCGTTGATATACATATATCCTTCGAACCCTGGCATATGCAGTATTTATCTCATTCTGACAGTAAACAGATAACCATATAAATGACCTGTAAATTTGCTAAGCTTATTAAAAAACTGAAAATAAAAATAGATGTTGCTTATTTAAATAAAAAGACCAGTAATAAATTTCAACCTATACCCACGATACACTATTTTTTTTTTAAATAAGGTTATATTACCCAATAATCATACTAGTGCATGATTATAGGGTAGGCTCTTCTTCTGGTTGGTTTAAGTCAACAATTAAAACTTAGCCGTTTAGATGACAGAATAATGAAACTCGCTTCGATATTAAACATAACAATTTCCGATTGTCAAGAAATTTACGGTCTACAAAAAGGCTAATGCATCATCCGGACAATTTCAGCTTTCATGACTGTTATTGCTAAATATGAACTGCATCACAAGCAGAATTCAAAACAGATTTGTCTTCATTACCTTAGCCTATGATTTATTCACAATCATTACCACCCTAGTTATATGCCAGGAGATTAAGAGATTCTTTTGACCTTCACAGTGAAGATATTATTCAAATTTTAATGCTTTATCAATTTCCAATGGGAAGGAAAGAGAGCATGACATAATATCAAATTATTGTGTTCCGCTGATAAAAATGTTATCGAGGAGCTGGCGAAACTTTATAACACGAAACATGATTGCGCCAAAAATTTCGATACAAGCACAAAAATAGTATTAATCCTGGCTCTTAGTAACCGATGAATCACATAGGACGAAAATTAGCATTTTAAAACGATACAATTTCATAACAACTTCCGGGTTTCGAAATTCTTGGATACTTAGTCTCGTACTTTTGCTTACCTGTGATTGGGGGCAGTATTGGAACGGCCCATATTTGGCCCCTGGGGCCTTTTCTCGTCTTTATTTGGCAGGCGTAAATAATCTTGGTCTCCGAGAAGAAATAGATCCTTGGAGATGATCATGGCCGCGGCTGCCTCGCCTAAAATGTAGAATAAAGAACTGTTTTGATTAATAATGAAATCACATGTATTAGTTATAGATACATAGCAAAAATGAACATATAAATCTGTCATATATAGATTATCCTGATGTAAGCATTAAACCTTATTGAAAGAAACTGATATTTGTATTATGATATGGCTCACTCTACTTCGGACCCAAATATCCCAACAGAAGTATCTGTAAAACAGACTAATGTGAATATTCTTCCTATGATTGAGGGAAAGATTGATGAGCAGAATGAACTGACTTCACTGAAACTTGAGTCAGTTGTTAATGCAATTAAGTTCACCAATACTGAACTAATAAAAATGTTAGTGAGTCCGAGTAACAATCCCAATATCAATCCCTCGATCAATCCCAATATTGCATCAAACAGTTTGGATCCTAGGAGGGGCAAGGTCAACAATGCTACCCAAACAAAATCACACCCTTTAAAGCAGTCAAGTAATTCTTTAGGTCATAAAAAGCCAGTGTCAGTACCAGCAGGGCCGCTAATCTGATCTCTGCTGCCGTAATTGAACCGAAACTCTCAATCTTTGTTACCAGGTTGTCGTCTGATACAACAAAGGAAAGCTTGTTGGAATATCTTCATGCAGTCTTTGGCAGCAACTATACCTTCAAACTAGAACAACAGAAGGTGAAGTCAGCAGAATATAGTAGTATTTAAAATTGACATGGACCCAACATTGCATGATGATGTATTGAATCCTGATAACTGGCCAAAGGGAATACAAGTCAAAAAGTTCAAGTTTTTTCGGCATGAGGTGCCTTCCAAAAGAAACACAAGGCGTCCCCGGACTTAACTCAGTATCAACTAGAACTAAATTTAGAATAAGTACTGTACTGGAGGATCCAAGAAGAGATGGACATTTTGTGAAATCTACAAGAAATGTACGGGTGAATAATTCTCTAGATGTTCTACACTATGATATCCAATGTCTCAGAAATAAAACTAATTTGCTAGATTCCTATTTACTTGATAAAAACTATAACATTTTATGTATAAATGAGCACTGGTTAAGGTTTGAAGAGTTGACTTTAGTATGTCTGGGTGAGTTGATACCTCGGTTGATACCCATCTCTGGGTTTTGCAGAACTCAAAGAAAACACGGAGGTGTAACTATCCTAGCCAAAAGGGAGAATATTCTATCAAGGGAGTTGGATTTTGAATTTGCAGGCTTAACTGTTAATAATACTTAAATAGGTACTATATATCGTTCTCTATAACTCTTGGATTCTGTTGACATCAATAAGGGTATCATTCTTACAGGTGACTTTAATGTTCACTTCCAGACAAAATCGGTTGATGCTCATACTATTATGGATTTATTTGAGTCATATGGTTTGTTACCACTGATTTCCGAGAATACTAGAAATCAATCCTGCCTCGATAATGTGTTTACTAACCCAAACTAACTTGGTCGCCAATAGTTGTAATGCTCAGATCACTGAGCCTGGTCTTTCAGACCATAAGGCAATATAAGTCTGTGTCTCTGATCTTAAATCTACATTAGCCTCACCTCAGGGTTGTGTAGGGGTTGTGCACCGCCCAATTACAGACATTGGTCTGTTGCGACTCATTGATACTGTTTCTCAGATAGATTGGTCTTTTCTAAATCATAACACTCTAACACCTAGCAACAAGTTTGAAACTTTCATTAACCAAGTTTTAATAGTACAAGCAGGAACCATTATAAAATAACAACTAAAATTATTAAGAGCATTAAAGAAATAATTATCTACCCCTTAACAAAACTGATTAACTACTGCATAGTCTCTAACTCTTTTCCAAATTCACTTAAAATTGCAAGAGTGGTCCCTGTCTATAAGAATGGTGATATTGAGAATACTTCCAACTAAAGACCAATTTCCATTTTTCCTCTGTTTGGCCGAATCTTTGAGTCAGTTCCAAAGGGGCAGATCTGTAGCTACTTTGAGACACACAATCTCTTTAATCCCAGGCAATTTGGGTGTCCCACTAATAAATCAACTACTGCAGCTATCAGTCACTAGGCCTCGTTTGTTCAGGAATGTTTTGAAAGTAAAAAGTATGCACAGGCTCTCTTTTTTGACCTCACTAAGGCATTTGACTGTGTGTCACAAGGCTCTTTTGCTTCAGAAGTTGAAACACTGTGGCTTTGCTGATGGCAGTTTGAACCTTGTAGAGTCTTACCTTGCTGATAGACAGCAGTATGTGTCATACAATAGGAAAACTTCTTCTATGGCTCCAGTCACCTATGGAGTGCTACAAGTATCTGTCCTAGGGCCGGTTCTTTTTCTGCTATTTATTAATGACATAAATTACTGTATGTCATCTCCCTCTACTCTGCTACTGCTGTTAGCACTACAGATAGCCTGGCCGCATTGAGAGAGTTGGTAATGGACCTACAGGATTGTGTTTATTATTGGTTCCTCGCCAATGGGCCGTTTATGAACGAGGCAAAAGCGCAGACCCTTACATTCTGTCTCAGGCCCTATAACTTTGATTCGGAATCACTGACAGCAAAATTTCTTGGAGTTTTACTCGATCCTAAACTAACTTGGTCAGAACACTGTGATAGTGTTATAAAAAAGATGAACAAGGGAATATATGTTCTTAGGAACCTGAGGCAGTGTGTTTCGGGGGGTGTTTTGCTAAATGCTTATTATGCATATGTCCATAGACATTTGGCATATGATCTGCTGTGTTGGGGTCACTGCTCATGCTAGGAGAGTCTTTGCAGTTCAGATAAGATGTGTAAGGGTTGGATACCGACAGTGTTGTAGACGGGCTGTTGTGTCTTTAGGGGTACTAACGTTGCCATCATTGTATATATACATCTGTCTCACTCATGTAAAGAAGCATCTGAATGAATATACCCAAAATCTAGATTTTCACTCCTATAATACTAGGGGTAGAAATCAGTAATCTATTAATCATAGTAGAACAACACAAGCCAGGGTGGAATAAGATTCTTTAATGTCTTACCTAACGAAGTTAGATCATTTGACCTAAAGACATATGAGTTTAGAGTAACGGCCTTTCTTAAGAGGAATGCCTTCTATAAAGAGGATGAATATTTTGAAAATATTATACACATGTAGAGCATTGTGAGAAAACTCTCCTATTTTTGGTATTTGTGATGTTATATTCTGTTTCTTAGGTACTAGACTGTATATATGTAATTTGTTTGTAACTATAGTAATCTGTAGTCTTGTCAGTTAGGTCATATTTAATATTTACTATATGTTTGTATCATGTCACTGTTACTAAAATTTTATGATTTTACTATTTCTTTTTATTGGGCGTGCAAGAATACTTTATTGTATACATTATTGTGAATAAATATTTGAATTTGAATTATCGATATGTACGGAACCGTCAATTGACTAACCCAAGACAATTTTTATCACATGTTCAGTCTAGGAGCCCTACTATATTATCCAGGATTTCCACCACCAGTAATAAAATAAGTAACACCGCAATTTCTGAGATATTCCAGGGTCATGATTGATGCAATGATGCCGCTGATTCATATTCAACTGATTAGCCGTATTTCGAAATTTTGGCGAGAAAAACACAATTGGACTAAATTCACTTAACACGGTAATATTGACCTCGAAAATGTTGATTAGAAGAACTATGTTTCCATTTCCATGTATTGATTTATTTATATTATTTAACGTTTCTTTTCTTCCTTTTCTTTAAAGCCGGGGGCCTGGGGCTTATTTTTGCCCAATTTGGTGACATTTTATTGTTATTTTCGGGGCTGAAGGGAAATATGTATTCACAGAAATGTCTAGTTGGTAAAGGCAGCCTGGTTCCCGAACTTCGCTCATCAATGTTGTTTGCAAATAGTTTTTGTTGGTTGCGCCCCGCAGCGCGATTGGACGGCATTGCATGAAGTGAAAATGTAAAAATACAAACATTAAACAAGGCATGTAGGGCCATAAACCAGAAGTCGGGATCGAGGCTCCATGTACCGGCAAGACGCTAGTTCCATTCAACCTCTTAGGCAGCCTCTTCACCTCTTGGGCAGTAGGCTGAGAATTCTAGGCATTTTCAGTTTGTAGTCACTGGCTATCGTAGTCAGTCGAGGCATGGTCTTCCATCTTTGGATACACGCTGGTCTCCTCTGTCTCACCCATCTGACTATATCTTGCATTTTGCATATTGATTTGATCCCTCCGCGTATGACCATCTCTGTTTTTCTCAGTTTCGTTTTAGGGCCTCTGCAGTGTATATCATTATCGGACGCCCACAAGATTTATATGTTTACACCATTGCCTATCCTATTTATATAATCTTTGCTCCACACGAATCACGATGTCCCTCAGGCAGCTCCACACTGGGATACTTCATCATTTACTGCTAAATTACAGCTGATAAACAGATGGCGTGTAGCGTTTTCGTAACTCATCCTCATTCTCTGCCATGATGGTTGCGTCAACAGCGCAACTTCGTTGCTCTTGCTCATTCTAAACACATGTGCAGTATTCTTGACGTCGCGCGTCGTTTATTTTCCGATCCATGATTATATTAAACAACCTCAAACCTCAATTATAGGGAGATATAGGTCGACGACATCAAGTACTCTCTGATTGTGTTAACCGAAGCACCAGCCAGGTGATGGTGGGCAAGGTCATTTTGGGGATAATATGGAAATACAATTATTGGCCATAGCCTTACTCGACGCGCGACGGTCTGATCGGATTAAGTACTTTTAAGGCTTTTTTAGCTTAATTAATTGGCACTTGTGTAATTTACACCCTTGGACCAGAACTGAAGAGATCCTATACCGTAAAACGATGATACTTGAAAATTTCGGGGTTACTTGAATACTTGAAAACTGGTGATGCCGCCAAACGGTTTATTTTAGGACCATCAGTGGTTGACAAGCAGATTCATTAAAACCCAATCTCTGCACGTTGCAGTTAATGGACACATCTGAAACACATTCAACATTAACGCGGGCGTGCCTCAGGGCGCAATACTTTCACCAACTCTGTTCCTCATCTATATTAATGACCTGCTAACCGAAACAGGATTAGTTTACAGTTTTGCAGATGACAGTACCCTTGAGTCTCAATTTAGATCAGAAAAACTTTTACCAGCGACTGAGACTTATCACCGCAGACAGGAGCAGATTACAGCAATTAATCAAGACCTGGAGAAAGTTCAAACTTGGGGCGACAGAAATTTGGTCCAGTTCAATGCAGCAAAGACCCAAGCAGCCACGTTTACCAAGAGGGCCAATACGGCGGGCAGGATCGACCATTCCTTCATCCTCGTCAACCGGACTACTGGGTGTCTCGGTCAATAGAAATATTTCTTGGCATGACCACGTTGCTAACATCGCAAAATCAGCCTTACAGAAGTTTGGTGCGCTATTTCGCAACAAAAAACTGTATACAACGCAGCAGTTGGTCCTGC
This sequence comes from Pissodes strobi, assembly GCA_016904865.1. NCBI lineage: Eukaryota > Metazoa > Arthropoda > Insecta > Coleoptera > Curculionidae > Pissodes > Pissodes strobi. The sequence goes on along the minus strand of MU183410.1, from coordinate 105,919 downwards.
TCTAAAAAGCGCAAATAAGACCGTGCTTAGCATATTGCTCACACATCTGGGGTGCCGCACCAAAGCACATCGTAAAGCTGCTAGATTCCATTCAGAAGAGAGCTGTGCGTCTCGTCGGCGACCCGGAGTTGACCCGGAGTCTGGATAGTCTGGAACACCGCAAATATGTGACCGAGATGTCCTTGTTTTACAGATACTTTAACGCCAGATGTTCCCAGGATTTGGCCCGCCTCATCCCGCCCCTGGCAACGTCTGTTAGACAGTCACGACAGACGGCAAGAGCGCAACAGTTCGTCGTACAACTGGAAATACCTAGAATATCGCTTTACAGGAACTTCTTTGTCTGGCGCACTGCATCACTGTGAAACTCATTCCCAGGACATCTGTTTCCCCCCAATTACAATCTACAACTATTCAAGAACCGTGTCAATCAACATCTTTATTTATTTATTTATTTATTTTCCTATCGGAAAACCTTGAAGTAGCTAACGTAAATGCGGAACCAACTTTTGTGAATCGGCTTCGTCAGGAGGTTATCGATATTACAGTGGTAACTCGAGCATTTGCGGAAAAACTAGTCAATTGGAGAGTATGTAGGGACATAACTATGTCCGATCATAGAATGATCCGATTTGAAATTAAATCGGATAAAATGGAGAAGCCACTAAAAAGAATTCCGAGGGCAACAGACTGGAACAAATTTAGGGAAAGTCTGGTAATGTCCATGGGAACTTTTGGGCAGGCTATTTCATCAAAACAAGAACTAGAAATTGAGGCGGTAAAGCTAAACAGTGTAATCGTCGACTCCTATGAACAAGCGTGCCCACTTAAGAAAGCGAGCGCCAAGAGGCTGCCTTGGTGGAGTGATACTCTGAACCGTCTTAAAAAAGACGTGAGAAGATCACGCCGCCACGCTTTCAGGGGAGGGCGGCAGGAGCTCTGGGATGTGTATCTGGAAGCCAGAAGGAAATTTAAAATCGAGGTTCGACGCAGCAAAAGAGACAGCTGGAGGAAATTCTGTGGAGAGATGGAGTCTCTCTCGGACTCAGCGCGTCTGCTTAAGCTGCTGGGCTCGGAAACACAAAAAGAGATTGGCTCTCTGAAAACAGGCGAACAATGGATGGCGAACAGAGAGGAAGCGATAGATCTTCTTCTAAAAACCCACTTCCCCGGAGAGGTACAGACTACCAACTGGGACGAGGAACCAGAGCCAGAGATGGACTGGAACCTTGCCCGCAGTGTGGTGACTGAGGAATCCATAACTTGGGCAGTGGGGGAGTTCAGTGCATATAAGGCAGGAGGGCCGGATGGAATTATACCCATGATGCTGCAGGCGGGCCTTGACACGTTACTCCCTTACTTAAAGAGAGTATTCGAGGCCAGCATAGCACTAGGGTACGTTCCACAAGCTTGGAGAGCAGCGGATGTCGTCTTCATCCCCAAGGCAGGGAAGAGAGACTATTACCATCCCAAGTCATTTAGGCCTATAAGTCTAACTTCATTTTTAATGAAGACAATGGAAAAAATGATTGACAGGTTCATCATGGAAGAGATCTTAACTGATTCTCCTCTACATGATAATCAGCACGCCTACAGAAGGGGGAAGTCGATTGAAACGGCTCTCCATTCTGTAGTTAGAAGGGCTGAAAAGGCAATAGAAAACAAAGAAATGGCGCTAGCGCTCTTCTTTGACGTAGAAGGAGCTTTCGATAAGGCTAAAACGAAAACTATCTGTCAAGCCCTCCAGGCCAAGAGAACACCAGTTCATTTGGTCAAGTGGGTAAAAACGGCACTGGAAGACCGAAAGATCAGCGCCACGCTGGGAGAAGTTCGTGTCGAGGCCGGGGTAAGAGGGGGTTGCCCACAAGGCAGCTGCCTCTCGCCACATTTGTGGTGCCTGGTGATGGACAGCCTCCTGAGAAGGTTAAATCTTGAGGGATTCTACGCACAAGCATATGCTGACGACGGGCTAGTAAGGATCACGGGCAAGTTCGTGAGAACGGTCTGCGAGCGTAGCAGGTGGCGTGTCGGATAGTTCAAGGTTGGTGTGAGGAGAATGGTCTCTCAGTAAACCCAGGGAAGACCGAACTCATTCTCTTCACAAGGAAACGAAATCTAACAGGTTTTATACATCCCATACTCTACCAGACGAGACTGAGCCTAAGTCAACAAGTCAAATATTTGGGAGTTATTTTAGACAGTAAATTGACGTGGAAGGGACACGTTGAACAGGTGGTGAATAAGACAACCGCGATTATGTGGCAACTAAGGAGGACGGTAGGTAGGAAGTGGGTTTTAAAATCTTACATCCTCCAGTGGCTGTACACTGCTGTGATAAGACCGAGGATTTCATACGGATCCGTGGTCTGGTGGCCAGCGGTGGCCAGAGCCACTAATGCCCAGAAACTGGCCAGACTGCAAAGGCTGGCTTGTTTGGGTATTACCGGAGCATTGAGAACCACTCCCGGAGCAGCACTGAACTTCATTCTGGGGCTGCCGGACCTCCCTATCTGGATTGAGAGAGAGGCAATGGCGGCTCACAAAAGGATGATCGACAGTGGCCTATGGCGAACGGACTAAACAGGGAAAGGCCATACGACTATTGCCGCCAAAATGAGTAGGGATCTACCCATCATTGCGACCAAAGGCAATATTCCAGATGGCAGATTAAGACTGAGAAGGAATTTCCAAGTGGAATTTCCATCAAGGGAAGAGTGGCTGTCAGGCCAGGTACGTACGCCGAGCGGCGCACACGCATGGTACACTGACGGCTCATGGATGGCTAATACACAGTCATCCGGAGCCGGTGTATACCTAGACAACACTAAATCAGGAGAAAGCACTTCGCTGGGGAGATATGCCACTGTTTTCCAGGCGGAGGTGTTTGCTATTTTGGAAGTAGCAACCAAGGCGAAAGTAACAGAAGGTGTAGAGAGTATATATATTTACTCGGACAGTCAAGCCGCTCTAAGGGCGATCCAAAAACCCAGGGCAAGCTGTAAGCTAGTTCAGGAATGTAGAGACGCCCTAGACAGATTGGCTGTGCACAAGGAAGTAAGACACAGATGGGTTCCAGGGCACAGTGGCATCGAGGGCAACGAACGGGCCGATGAATTGGCCAGACAAGGCTCAATGAGCCACCTCGTCGGTCCAGAACCTGGTCTGGGCTTAAGTAAAAGACAAAGCACAATTGGAGAGGAAAAGAAGGATGCAGACAAGCCAAGGAAATGATTCTAAGCGCAAGGCGACTGCTAAAAAAGAGCCGAGAGGACATCAGGAACTTGGTAGGTATTCTGACTGGGCATGGAAGCCTAAACAGACATCTGCACCTTATCGGCGCCGGCGTGAGGGACAGCCCACACTGCCTGAACTGCGGGACAGGGGAGGAGTCCTCATACCACTATATAGGAATTTGTGATAGGTGGAGTCGCCTAAGGAGGAAGATACTGGGAGCACCAACACTGCCTCGGGAAGATCTAAAGGATCTGGACTGGGAGGACGTCCTCACCCTTATCAACGTGACGGGCCGTTTCAGTGCGAGCCGGGTGTTGGAAGTAGCCAGGTAGGGGAGGGCGGATCGGGGATGGTGAAAAGGGACTTATAGGCCTACTTACCGGGCTTCGGCCCCCCCCCCCCACCCTTACTACTACTACTACTATTTATTTTCAACGTTTTAAACATTTACAGTAGTATTTACAATAATCTTAGACTAGGTAATAATATTAATCTATCTCAAAATAACTCGCTTCGCTGTGTTTTTAAACATATCCACAGATACATTAAAAAAATTGAGATCATCACAATACCTGTTAACATTAGCCGATATCCTATTAACAGGGCAGTATAACAAATACCATGTACGACAGTAGGGATGCAGGAGAGGCGTATTACGTACCTGGTAAGTTGGAATGTGAAAGTAAAAACACTGAAGGCATTCTGGACTCTTAATAATGTGGTTGACTATCTTAAATCCGAAATAGATATCATAATATACCCTCCTTCGATCAAGTGTTGTTAAGTCTAAATAAGATATAACCTGGTCATCCCCAAGTAGCAACCCGCGAATTTGATGAATTTACGCTGGACATTTTCCAGTCTGGCAATATGAATTTGGTAACAGGGTGACCAAATTATGTTTGAAAATTCCGATATAGACCTAACCAGTGAAATATAAATCATTAACATTGGCAAAATCCTTATATACAAGATCTTTTGACAAAACCCAGCATTCTACTTGCTCTTCCAACCACAGACTCAAAATGTTCCGAAAATGTTAGCTTCCCATCTAAGAGAACCCCCAAGTCCTTTACTACAAAAACTTCCTTAAGTACAACACTATTTACAGAGTACTGATAATATCCTATGGTTCTTAATCTACTAAATCTCATGAAACAACATTTATCAACGTTAAGTGACATGTCGTTTTTCAGGCACCAGTCGTAGACTGTGTTAATGTCATATTGCAGCTTGTGCATATCCTTAACTGATGAAACAGTGGTGTATAGTTTGAGGTCGTCAGCAAAAAATAAATAATCTGAACACAAAAGATTTCCCAGATCATTGATGAATAAACTAAAGAAGAGTGGACCCAGGTGAGATCCTTGCGGCACGCCTGATGGCATTAAAAATGGTTGAGATAAGAAGCCGTCGACACACACACCGCTCGTCGAGCGCCATAGGATCGACACACGACATTGACGTACTTCGAAGTCCAGAAATGACCCACATTCGACGTAGAGTCGACGTATTCTTGCTGCCTGGGATGCTCTTCTGTTCTAGTGCTTGTATTACAATGAGTTTGATCCGATGGGAAGCTTTAGTAAGGTCAATAAAACATATGAAAGCTGGTTTGTTGAACTCGATTCATTTTTCTATTTGTATCATATTGTAAATACAGCGTGGATGATTGTCCTATTTTGTGGAACCCGTACTGTTCTTCGCAAGTAATATGTTTTATGATACGAGTAAACAGTTTCATATCACTGCTCAGTAAAGGTGTTAACCTGTAGTTTTCTGGGCATTTTTGCCCCCTTTCTTAGATATCGGTATGGTTATGCCTCGGGTTATGCTTTCCTTCCATTCCTCTGTCACTATTTCGATGTCAATAACTTGTTGGAATAAGGGCGCCAAGCCGCCAAGTGTTATATTTTAGTAGTACATTCGGTACTGGGCTTGAAATCTTCAAGCCTTGCAGGCGACTTGAAGGTCTTCCATTTATTAGTGCTGAGAGTTAGGTGCTTATTTGTATGATTTTTCTATATTTACAATAAAATATTACTACGTTAGTTCCAAAAGAAAATGATGTAGCTCTTTCCTTTTACTTATGATTGGATCGATTGTTCGTTATACATAAACGGCATCAACACTCAAAAGGACGCTTATCTCATGTATGTGTACTCCGAGTGAATGGATGAAATAAAAAACGACACCGTTGCTGTGTAGGTAAGTGCAATTTCGATCTTCTTAATTGAACTTAATATTCAAAACCGGTTCTAGTACCGGCTTGAGTGACGAATCAGGATTGAGTTAAGAGTGAGCATACAACACGAAATTACGATCCATTTAAACCGATCCGATAGAACCTAATTTCAATCGAACCCGTATTTATTGATCAATTGATTCAAGAAACCTGTTCCGAAAAAATTGATAAAGAAATAAGATCTGGTAACGTAACTTATAAATCTTATTTTGCGGTTGTTTTTACATTTATTTCTCTTTGATCTATATTTAAAAAAAAAATGTCAAAATTAAGACAATAGTAATATCCATACAAACTGTCGCGTTCAAACCCATGTTTAAATCCGTCTTTATCGCTAATTAATCATTTTTAGCAATTCAATCCCGAAAATCAGAAGACTGACTTGAAAATGTCAGATACCATCAAAATTTCAATTTGGACAGTGTATTTATATCACGACTTCCAATAGATTGTTTACTTATTTTTCTTCGGCTTGCCGAGGTAAATTTTTCATTATTTAGTTCGGTTCTAGTAATAGTGTGAAACAGACAATAAATTATTTTAAGCAATTTATTTTATTTGTCGTTTGTGCTTCTCAACTTGCTTCTTATTTTGAGAAGAAGAGAAGAATATTTGGGTCGAATAATAGTGTTTAGAAAGTAAACTTTAATCCATGTGGACACAATTGTTATAAGATAAACATAAAACATACTCTGTGCTATGCACCTATACCACAGATTACCTAGAACAGATGGGAATCCTTTAATGTTTTTCCTATACTGCGTTTTCGTAACCTTGGCCGCTTGCGACTTCCCGTTCGAACCCCGAGCGGTAGGGTTGAAAAAGTTTGTTGCACCAGCTACATTAAATGTAAAATGTGATGAAGATGTTTTGCCTCATCGATATTGATTTGTATAAAACAATTCTAAATATTTTCTAATAATTGCTCTCATAAACACTAACAAACAAGCCGTTTGCTATAGGGTTTATGTCTTTTGATATATTTTGGTTTGGTGCTTTGTGAATGTGGCTTGATTTTGTGTTCTGATTTTCTCCATAACTAATGTGTGGTGATAACTCAGTTGCTAGAAGAATATCGAAAATGGCCGAATCTCGAAATCGAAGCAAAGGATTGTTCTTTTTTTTTTGTTTTGAAATTGATAAGAAATTAAAATAGATTAAATGTAACTGCGAATGTGCATGACTAATATTTTCAGGAAAAACTTTAATTAATTTTATTCGCCATAGGCAATAATTGGAAACTTACCAAGTATTTTACCAAGTTTTGGGAAGAAACTTCACTAAAACGTTATACGGCTCTAAGAATGTATATCAATTAGGTTGCTCTAGCAACAAAACTATATTTTTTCAGATTTAATTAGAAATAATGGAAATAATTCCTATTTCTATTGCCGTAAAAGGTATTGAATGCAAATGTCTAACACGATTTTCATTACCCCCATCGAAGATATTTTAATTGGGAAAACTAATACTAAAATTGATGATATTGAATGATCCACACGAACAAAGATGAAGGATTTCAAAACAATGAAAATATACTTATTTAAGATTTTTATAACTATTATGATTGATAGGTATTAAAATAATTAATGAATTTCAAGATATAACAGATAACGTGTAAATCAAAGAGCTGTGGAAGGGGCTTTGGTTGGCATCAGTTTGAGAGACCACACCAGAAACGAAGATATTTGCCGTAGAACATGAATTATCGAAATTAGACTCCAAATGGTCTTATGCTGGACACTAAACAAGACAAACGGCAGGGAAATGGTGTAAACGACATATGGTTGCGACAATGACCAAGTTTA
>MU183410.1:55257-71692 GCA_016904865.1 Pissodes strobi | reverse complement strand
AAAAATATCTGCAATAGAATCAGTAAAATATCTTGTGTATAAAGATGAAGATGTCATGTAACATATCGAGAGAATCTATCAAGGTCAATGCTATTGTCTTAAAAATTATATTAAAAGTCCACTCTTACTGAACTAAATACGAACAAAAACATAATGGGACTACAAGTGCTTCGCAAAGAAACGAAGTTAAATTATCATGTAAAAGTTCAAAGAATTTTATTACGACAAAAATGAGGGAGCTGCTTAGAAGTAAGCTGTATTATTGCTGATAAAGCACTTGAAACGGGAGCGCTTAGTTTCTTGGAGCATGCTTTGAGGCCTTACTCTGAAAAAAAAATTTGCAGACCAATCACTCAGGCTGGAACAAATACATTTTGATTTGATTAGCTCATCTAACTGGGAATTTGTTGACGATCCTAACTCTGATATCAACAGTAAATTTGTCAAATTCTTGGAAATTCTCCAAACTGCCTGCCAGAACTTTTTCCCTGAAAAAATTCAGTCCTTCACAAAGATGCAACCGGGGAGGCATTGAAAATGCTGAAGCAGAATGCAACGCTTATTAAATTTGAGATCTGAGAAAACTCATAATTGTGTGGAAATATAAGAGTTGATGGAAGTTTGGGTGAGATTAGGTTAGATTACGTAAGTTTAGTTTACCAAAATATACCAAATAAATGCATATTACTGCAAGTTGCGTTCTTTTTGACAGTTTATAAAGTTACAAGTGTGGTTGTAAAAAGCAAAAGACCATTTGCATTCAATTCGTCTCACATTCCTCGATCTAACGAAATGAAACACGACTAGTCTATCATGAGAAACTAAAAGTCACTCTCACCCGCCTTTAACACAACCTAATGGAAAAAATTACTTTTAGCACATTACGTAAGTTGAGTTTACCAAAATATACCACATAAATCCATATTACTTCAAGTTTCGTTCGTTTTCACAATTTATAACATTAGTGGTGGTTGTAAAAACTGAATTCGATTCGTCTCTCAATCCTCGATCTAACGCGGTTAGTTTCACTTAGTATCAACTTATTTTAGTAATTCGAGCCGGTTCCGATACGTTATAATTAAATTTAATAGATTTGGTTGGTTTTGATTAGTCGTTCAATCAACTTTCTATTAGTTTCCCTTAGTCTTAACTTATTTTAGTCATATGAACCGGTTCCAATTCGTTTTAATTAATTTTAATGAATTTGGTTAGTTTGGGTTAGTCGTTCAATCAACTTTCGGTTAGCTTCACTTAGTCGCAAATTATTTTAGTCAATTGAGTCGGTTCCGATCTGATATTATCAATAATTTTAATAGATTTGGTTAGTTTTGGTTAGTCGTCTAATCAACTCTCGGATCATTTCACTTAGTATCAGCTTATTTTAGTCATTTGAACTGGTTACGATACGTTATAATGAATTTTAATAGATTAGATGATTTTTGGTTAGTCGTCGAATCAACTTTCGGTTAGTTTCACTTAGTCTTAACTTATTTTAGTCATTTGAATCGGCTCCGGTATGTTATAATCAATTTTAATAGATTTAGTTAGTTTTGGTTAGTTTGAGTAAGTCGTCAGATCAACTTTCGGATAGTTCCACTTAGCCTCAACTTATTTTACTTATTTGAGCCGGTTCCGATACGTTATAATCAATTTTCATAGATTTGGTCAGTTCTGGTTAGTCGTCCAATCAACTTTTGGTTAGTCTTCCTTAGTCTTAACTTATTTTTGTCATTTGAACTGGTTCCGATACGATATAAGCAATTTTAACGAATTTGGTTAGTTTTGGTTAGTCGTTCAATTAACTTTCGGTTAGTTTCACTGAGTCTCAAATTATTTTAGTCATTTGAGTCGGCTCCGATATGTTATAATCAATTTTAATAGATTTAGTTAGTTTTCGTTAGTTTGGGTTAGTCGTCTGATCAACTTTCGGCTAGTACCACTTAGTCTCAACTTACTTTACTTATTTGAGCCGGTTCCGATACATTTTAATCAATTTTCATAGATTTGGTTAGTTCTGCTTAGTCGTCCAATCAACTTTTGGTTAGTCTTCCTTAGTCTTAACTTATTTTTGTCATTTGAACCGGTTCCGATACGTTATAAACAATTTTAACGGTTTTGGTTTGTTTTGGTTAGTCGTTCAATTAACTTTCGGTTAGTTTTACTTAGTCTCAATTTATTTTAGTCATTTGAGTCGGTTCTGATAGGTTAAAATCAATTTTATTAGATTTGGTTAGTTTTGGTTAATCGTCTAATCACGTTTCGATTGGCTTCACTTAGTCTCAAATTTTTTTACTTATTGGAGCCGGTTCCTTGGTCAGTTTTGGTTAGTCGTCCAATCAACTTTCTGTTAGTTTCCCTTAGTTTTATCTTATTTTAGTCACCTGAACCGGTTCCAATACGTTTTAATTAATTTTAATGGATTTGGTTAGTTTGGGTTAGTCCTTCAATCAACTTTCGGTTAGTTTCACTTAGTCTCAAATTATTTTAGTCAATTGAGTCGGTTATGATCCTTTATTATCAATTTTAATAAATTAGATTATTTTTGGTTTGTCGTCGAATCAACTTTCGGTTAGTTTCACTTAGTCTCAACTTATTTTAGTCATTTGGACCGGTTACGATCCGTTGAAATCAATTTTAACGGATTAGGTTATTTTTGGTAAGACGTCGAATCAACTTTCGGTTAGTTTCATTTAGTCTCAACTTATTTTAGTCATTTGAGTCGATTCCGATACGTTAAAATCAATTTTATTAGATTTGGTTAGTTTTGGTTAGTCGTCTAATCAACTTTCGGTTAGCTCCACTTAGTCTCAACTTATTTTACTTCTTTGAGCCGGTTCCAGTACGTTAAAATCAATTTTAATAGATTTGATTAGTTCTGGTTAGTCGTTCAATCAACCTTCGGTTAGTTTTCCATACTCTTAAGCGCCTTTTGATTAGTTTTGGTTAGTCGTTCAATCAACTTTCGGTTAGTATCAGTTAGTTTTAAATTATTTTACTCATTTGAACCAGCTCCGATACATTATAATCAAATTTAATGTTTTTGGTAAGTTTTGGTTAGTCACCAAAATTCGGTTCGTTTTGGTTAGTTTTAATATTTTTATTATGTCTCGATTCGTTTTAGCCCTTTTTGGTACTTTTGGTTAGTCGATTAATCAACTCTCGATTAGTTTTAGTTAGTTCCAATTTATTTTAGTAATTTGAACCTGATCCGATACGTTATAACCAATCTTAATGTTTTTGGTTAGTTATGGTTAGTCGACAATGTTCGGTTTGAATTAGTTTTAACTTACTTTTATTTTTTAAATCTGTTCCGATACAATTTAACCCTTTTCGGTGCTTTTGGGTACTTTTGGTTAGTTTGGGTTAGTCGTTCAATCAACTTTCGGTTAGTTTCAGTTAGTTCTAATTTATTTTTGTCATTTGAACCGATTCAGTCCGCATAAACAAACTAACACGATCTCTCACGTGTATAACGTGATGTGCCAAATGTAGCATCTACTTTTTCGCGATTTGATACCCCATAATAGGAAAACCAAAACATTTCCAATGTTAAAACATATACAGTAAGGCCAGACCAGGGTAGAAAGATCAGTTGGTTTGATGGGTCTCTAAGGGCCATGAGAGACCACCTTGGGTTTCTCAAGGAATAGAGTGAACAGTACGGCCATGCAGGAGCTCGACAGGAGTACAAAACCTTTAGAGTGAAATACAAAAAAGCCATACGGGACACTAAAATAAAAGCTAATGATTTTTACATACAGTCTTCTAATAATCCATCCAAAACCATCTGGCAAGTAATAAACTCAAAAACAAATAAACATAAAAAAACAACACTCAAATAATCAACGCACCATAACACCAAATAAATTTAATGACTTTTTCTGCAATATTGGACACGAAACAAGTAGTACCATCCCTCCCTGTCAACGAGATCCTGTCGAGCTCCTGTCTGGCCTGGATGTAAAACAGTCTTTTGGTTTTGGCTCTGTGTCTTTTTCTGAGGTCAGAGACATTATCTGCTAACTGAAGAATAAAAACAGCACATATATCTTTGGACTTAATTCTAAGCTTCCATTAAGCACATTATAACCATTCCTTTGACTAAGCTTATAAATCATTGTTTTCGAGAAAATATATTCCCAGATATTTTAAAGATTGCCCAAGTTACTCCCATTTTTAAAAAAGGCGACCCAAATCTACCTAGTAACTACAGGCCCATCTCTTTGCTGCCTATTATCTCAAAGATCCTGGAAAAGTACCTTGCAAAGCGACTGATTTACTTCTTTGAACAAAATAACCTATTTACTGCCTGCCAATTTGACTTTAGAGGTGGGAGAAATACCACTATGGCAATTCTTGATCTTGTGTCTTATATTTCAGATTCTTTTAACAAAATGGAATTTACAGGGGCCTTATTCTGCGATTTAAGTAAGGCATTTGATTGCGTCAACCATCAGATTCTTATAAAAAACCTCAAAAAATACAATTTTTCAAATTCCAGTATTTCCTTGATAGAATCGTATTTAGAGAATAGAACCCATGTTGTTAAGGTTGCTGGGGTCTCTTCTGTGCAGGGTGAACTGGATATTGGCGTACCCCAAGGCTCCGTCTTAGGCCCAATTATTTTCCTCTTTTTATAAATGATCTACCCCTTATCGATCGTAGAATATTGTTCACTTTGTTTGCTGATGATACCACAGTTGCTGTATCGACCAATTCCATATTAAAAACTTTAGCAGAGCTCGACAGACTTAAGAGTATTGTTGAAGAGTGGTTCTGTGCAAACAGGCTACTCCTTAACAACGAAAAAACAAATAAAATGCTATTCTCTCTCAGAAATATCGAAGGAGTGAATGGGGACTTAGGGGTTAAGTTTCTCGGGGTACAGATGGACCAGATGCTGCGTTGGAATGTACATATCCAAACTGTGGCTGAGAGGTTGAACTCCGCACTTTTCGCCCTTCGCTCTCTATCAGGATGTTCCTCAAGGTCCACACTTAAAATAGCTTACTTTGGTCTTTTTCATTCAATTTCTTCCTATGCTATATTAGCATGGGGGCATACACCCCAAGCAGATCGAGTATTTAAACTGCAGAGGAAAGCCATCAGAATCCTTGAAGGTCTCAACTACCAAGACTATTGTAGGGAAGCATTTAGAGCTCAGGGCATACTTACTATTCCTTCTTTATACATCCTTGAGAATTTGCTGCATATTCACAAAAACAGGGGCGGCTATATGACTCATGCAGGGGTTCACGGACATAATACTAGATCTAGAGATAGGCTGGTTCCCATGTACCAACGAATCGTGAGGTGTCAGAATGGTACAGGATACTGGGGTGTTAAGCTTTTCAATAAATTACCTTATGATGTACCCTTCAAACGCAAAATAAAACTACTTTTGGTTCAAAACTCTTTTTATTCACTCCAGGAGTTTGTAAATTTTAACCTTTAGACAGCAGACTATTGAATGTGTTGTGACTGTTCCCTGATATATAATATGTGCAACTCATTCATTCAGACCTTTGGATACCAAATAATTTGAATGCAGAAGCCCTTCAGCTGCTAGGCAACCAACATCATGCTCGTTATTCATAACATGACCGAAATATTTTAATTTTAGGCCCTTGGTGGTCTGGATAACTTCTCTTTCTTTGTTTAATGTTATTGTGAAGTTCAATTTTTTTACATAGGGTATTAAACAAGTAACTAATGTCAGTTAGTGTGCAAGAGGGCGTATTTTTTTTGCGTCCTATTACGTCTCTTCATGGGTTTTGTTGTTTCGATCCGGCTCGAAGGACCATCTCGTCTATTATTTTTTGTAAGGGAGACGTAACTGTGATTTTCTGCCATGTGATGCTGATTGATGACGCTTTGCAGTCGAACATAGTTCATTCTTGTTGAAGTTGAGTTGATATATTATCCTGCTTGGTGTCATATTTGTATTAAATTAATGCCATTTAATAAAATGTCTTCTACGATTATCTTGGCATTACCGGCTACTTGGGTTAGATGGTTTGTTCAGCTGTTTCCAAATCATGGATTTTTATTTTTGAAAATTAAGAGTAGTAAATTTGAGCAAACATTTCAGGCACGACGAAAAATATATCGTTATGATTTTTGCAACCAAAATAATATTCCTCCTACCTACCAGTATCCCCGTAAGTCATAACAACATCCAGGCGAACACTGATTTTTTTTTTCAAGATAGTTAAATTAACCATACCAATAATAAATCGTTTTTTTCATTTTGGAATTTTTAGATTAATCTGTACAAAGAAATTATTGCAGAAGCAACTACGTTTGGGGAACTTCGTGTTTCCATCTTAAGAACAGCAAAGTTAATAAGCGTTATTAGTGGTTAGACAGTCGTTTAATAACTTTGCTTTTAGACAAGTTGCTAATATAATCAAGTAAGACGATGTACTTTTATCTAATAAAGAGAGCCCAGACAGAATTACAAAAATACCTCGCTGAGCTAGCTGGAAAATTTTAATTCCACAAATTGGCTGGTGGACAGGGATAGCGGCGCTGTCTCTAACAGGCGGTGTAAGGTTAACAACAAAATTAAAATAGCAAAATTGTATCTGCATAACAAATTAAAATAAAAATTGTAGAAAGACTATTAGTAATTTAACTACTATTTTTAGATATTTTACATATATAGAATTTACTAAAAAGACAATATTTGTAATTTAAAATTTTGTCTTTTGATATCTAGACTAATTTATTTTCAACATTTTTTAACATTGCTTTTTCAACTTAAGATCAGATTAATTATTTTATTACTAGGTGCCTTTTGCATAACTTTGTCTTTAATATTTTTAACATTTACTTTACCTTCCTTATACAGGGTGGCTCGAATTCGAGTCTATGTATGGTGATCTTGAAAACCGTAAGTACAGTGTCGGTCAAATTAGAGCAAAATTGCGCATTTAGGTGCCTAACAATATGTAGTTTAGAAAGTTTTAAAATTCCTAGTATTTCCGGAAATATCCGAAAAAAAGCCATAATTTTGAAACATCGTTTTATTTTTTTTCCTGGGTTTATTTAAAAACGAATTTGAAATTGAATTACTTTTTTTTGCATTGCCACTTTTTCCGCTCTATTCAACGGTGATATCCCGTTTGGAATCCGACGTTTCGTCCTCAAGCAGTCATCATCAACTTTCTTTTTTTAAATACGAACTTTATTTTTTTATTGTTTTTCAGATGATATTGGCGTTATTAATATGAATGTGTGTGTGTATTATTATTATTTCTCTTTAACTGTTGTTTTTATCAGGGATTACTTATTTTACTTTGACGTAATTTTAAATAGAATAGGTTACTATATTCTATAAAAATATTTTATTTATGTTTCTAGTGATAACTGGAAAATTGGGTCCTTTATTTTTATTAAAACATAAAAAATTGTAAAATCAAATAGGCAGGTTTGTTTATTTTTTAATCCAAAGCAAAATAAATAATAAAAAAAATTAAAAACAAAAATTAGAAAAAAAAATTAAAAATAAAAAATGGAAAAATAATTTAAATCACATATTCATATTAATAACTCCAATATCGTCTGAAAAACGCTAAAAAAAATTAAAGTTCGAATTTAAAAAAATACAGTTGATGATGACCCCTTGAAGACGAAACGTCGGATTCCAAACTAGATACCACTATTGGATACAGCGGAAAAAGTGACAATGCAAAAGTGCAATTCAATTTGACACCCGATTTTAAATAAACTCAGGATAAAAATAAAACGATTTTTCAATATTTCGGATTTTTTTTTCGGATATCTCCAGAAATACTCGGAATTTTATAATTTTCTTAACGGCTTATTGTTAGGCACCTAAAGCAGCAATTTTGCCTTCATTTGGCCGACACTGTATCTTCTACGGTTTTCGAGTTCCTCATGCATAGACTCCAATTCCAGCCACCCTGTACTGTACATATTATTATGATAGGAATAAGTAATTTCTTTCTTAATTGTTGCAGGTATACTTAGAGTGTTCTATTTATGTTTAGCTGATATTCTGTATTTCTTCTTTTTCCTTGTACGTAAGAGTGTAATAGTGATTACATTTATTTTTTCAGGTTAAAAATTAAATTAAGTAAAATTTCGTGTACAGGGTGGCTCGAATTCGTGTCTATGTATGGGGAACTCGAAAACCGTAAGAGATACAGTGTCGGTCAAATTAAGGCAAAATTGCGCATTTAGGTGCGTTTAGAAAGTTTTAAAATTCCAAGTATTTCCGGAGATATCTGGAAAAAACCGAAATTTTGAAAATACGTTTTATTTTTATCCTGGGCTTATTAAAAAACGGATTTCAAATTGACGTGCACTTTTGCATTGCCACTTTTTCCGCTTTATCCAACGGTGGTATCCAGTTTGAAATCCGACGTTTCGTCTTCAAGGGATCATCATCAACTTTAAATACGAACTTTAATCTTTTTTATCGTTTGTCGGATGGTATTGGCGTTTTTAATTTGAGTATGTGTTTTAATTTTTTTTTAATTTTTTTTTAAATTTTATTTTATTTTTTTAAATTATATATTTTGCTTTGGCGTAATTTTAAATAATTTAAATTAGATACTTTTGAAATTATTATATTCTATAAAAATATTTTTTTTTTATTTTTTTTTGTATTAAGTGGAAAATTGAAGCTCGTATTAAAAATAAAAAAATAGGAAAATTATTTTTTACGAGAATATGGTCATTAACTATTATGCAAACAAGTTGCTTAGTGCAAGGATAAAATATTTTCAACTTTTAACCAATAAAAAAAATGATTTGACATAGAACATCAACAATTTATAATCATACTACGTGATAGGTGCTATACTTTTGATGGATAAACAGACATATTAAATATTGGCGTAGTATTTGAAGGTCGCGTGGCGTATTTTTAAATAAACGGTTTTTAAGATACCCCCACAAGAAGTAATCTAGGGGATTGAGATCTGGGCTTCTCGCAGGCCATCGCACAGGACCCCTGTTTCCTATCCATTTGTTAGGAAAAATATAATTTATAAACTCGGTAATGTTTCTTCCGTTGTGGGCAGGAGCGCCATCTTGCTTCCATCACAGTTCCCGCATTACCACTAGAGGTTCATTTTCTAGAGCGTTTAAGACATCATTTCTAAGCAACTCTAAATAACGTTCCGAAGTTAGGTTGCCAATAATCTTATTCCATCTTATCAATCCAAACATTGAATGACATTCTGCCTTGAATTCTAACCTGCTGGTTTATTCTAGGATTATCAACAGACCAGTAGTGTTCGTTATTTCTGTTAAATAATCTGTAGAAAAACTACATTCATCTGTCCATATTATATGATTAAGTATGTCTGCATTTTCGTTGATTTTCTGCGACAACCAGTTACAAAATTCCAGCCTTTTTTCATCGTCTCCTGCTCTGTGTGCTTGACTGACATGTATTTTGTAAGATTTGTATCCATGAGCACGTAAAACGTTCTGTATCCGTTTCTTAGGTTTGTTTAGCTCATGTCTAACTAAGTTGCCTTGTTGACACTCTGGGATTAGTGACAACCTTAAACAACAGTACCTTATCAAACAATTGATCATATTTTATTTTAAAAAGTATACTTACTGCATTAATAATCTGTTGTTCCTCTACGGCAGTCACACGGGATCCATATTTTCTTCTTGGTTTTTTTAAAGCTACCATACAGACGCAAGTTTTTGTCTAAAACCCGAAAATAGCTACTGTGCGGCTGAGGTCTTTCTGGATACAATTCCAAATATCGATGGCTGTTGGTTTCATGATTTCTATTAGAAGCGTAATAAACTCTTAACATATCACGCTGTTCAAGTGCAGAACACTTCATTTTATTACTACGTATGTAAAACCAACCTAAACCTATAAATATGTCAAAAACTTTAAATCAATATTATTAACAACTGAAAAATTCTCCGTCGCCATGGTAATGGCAAAGTTTACAGAATTAAAAATATAAGTAGGTGCACTAAGCGCCAATTCAATGAAATCGTCATATCAAAGGCACACGGTAAAAAAATGTAGGGGGTAGTGAGGCAATAAGAGCCGAGTTTGACGTGATTTACTTCGGTCAAAGCGCTATTGAGGAACATAGAGTAAAATTTCCCGCTTAGTAGGTAATAAATGGAGGGATTTAAATAATGAAATATGTTTTCATCAAAATTTTGAAAAACACATTTTGTGAAGTCACAAAAAAGATGAAAAGATAAAAAAGGCCTTATTTAGCATATTTTGAAAAAATTACGGTAAATACGATTGCATATTTAAATAAAATTTGTAAAATATATTATTTTTTACTTCAAGAATGAAATTTAATACCCCGTGCAAAATTCTTTATTTCAATTTATTTTGGGATCATAGTTTTGCAAAACTTTACAAATTATTTTAGAGAAAGTTTTGCAAAACTAAATGTCTATATTTTAGCAATTTCTATATTTCGTTAATTTTACCACAATAACTAATTAGCATATGAATGTTATAGCTCCTAGAATTTTCAAAACTGTTTTGGCTATGACGTTGCATTGGTGTATCATTCGCATATTTGTGGGATCATATAAAATCTAAGGCACTTTTCCAGGCTCGACAGCTGCAATTTTTTTATTACATACTCTGTAATCACTATAATTCGATATTAATATTGAACATTGATGGGAAGTAGGTCAAATTTAACTTGTAAGATTTGACTCAAACATACAAGTGAAGTTAAATAAAAGCTTATAATAAACTAATACATACCTTCCTGCATCTTTAGGGCACCTAAATAACGATATATTGTCTGCCATTCGACTTTCACAATCATCTACTGAATAAATATTTCGACTAGACATTTTACTCAGAAACCCACCAAAACAAACCGCTATTTTTGAAATCTCACCCTATACGCCGGACCGTAAACAAATTTAAAATAATGTCACGACTAACAAGCGTCCGAACGTTTTTGTGCTACCCTATAGAACTAGCCGCCGCCGTGCCGCTCGCTTCTATGTCTGTATGAATCATCGCCCGGCCGGCCGCGAAGTTTCAGGACCGCTGGAATTATCTCGATGGCCTCGTCGAGATCATATAGAGTGGCCTCGGAATACTTCCGGAATATTCGTGATAGATTGGAAATTATACATAAGCCGACCTAAGGCGAATGTTAGTCAGTTCAGTTCAGTTAATCATTGAGTGTTGAATAAATATTAGTTGTAAAGTTATACGAGTAGTTTGGAGTGTTAAAGTGTATACAGTGGTAGTGAATAAAGAGAGTATTAGTTGAAAATAGTGTTTCAGAGTCGATCTTGGTCGATTTTCTGAACAAAAGAGGTGTGCTCTTAGGCACTGAAATTTACCATAGGGCTAGTTCTAAAGTCATTTTGTAAATAAAACAAAAAGCTTTAGCATTATATGAATATTTTAATAAGTTACTTTACTTGAAAATAACTAGAAGCTCATAAATACACAAAATATAAACACTGAATAATTGTATGTAGTCAGTGCTACGATGTGAAAAATATCAGTCGAGGCAAATTTCGACCTTGAAAAATATGACATAAATAATACTCTTAAAAACTAAAGCATTGCGTAAACAGTTGTAATACTATGCTAAAATATGGTTATAAACATAACCTTGAACCTATGTACAGTTAAATGTCTGTTATGAGTTCCTGCGGAACAGCTACTTATCAACTATGTTAGCTGATTTAGCCTTGATATAAAATACAACAATATACAAGCGATAATAACAGGATTAATATTACCTTAGAGTCCACCTATAAGCTAATATGTACACTATGAACACCATTGACGAGAAACGTTCAATGTTCAGGAGGTTATCTTCTAACACTGGGGGAAAGTCACTTTGACAAACACTTGCTAGATCTATGGCTAGCTTTTATTTACAATGTAGTTCGCTTTCTTGCAAATATGAATGACTGGATTGTAGTGGTTTTGACTGGTGTGCAGTTAGTGCATATTGGCATGACATGAATGCCTTGTGAGTGCGGCTTATTGGTGCACGCATGAATGATTAGTAAGTATGCTATGCAGGTAGCATAGGTAAGTTGAAAACCGCGTATGGGATGTAGCATTGTGATAGCTTGAGTATGTTGGCAGACTAGTGTCGTTTAATCCTTATATTAGAATAAGGCAAGGAGTGTAGCAACCAGTGGTATACTGGTAATATAGAATGTCCCATGGGCAAGACCATTGGGGACTGTGCAGCCATGGCACAGCCTTTGAGAATTAGAGAGATCAGTGGGTCTCCATAATGGCAGTAAATGCCGAAATATACCTTTTTGTAGGCTTTGTGCTAGAGATCAGTGGGTCTCCATAATAGCAGTAGATGCCGAAATATACCTTTTCGTAGGTTTAGTACTAGAGATCAGTGGGTCTCCATAATGGCAGTAGATGCCTAAAAATGCCTTTTTGTAGGCTTAGTACTAGAGATCAGTCGGTCTCCATAATGGCAATGAGATGCCGAGAAATACCTTTTTGTAGGCTTTGTGAGAATGTGATTGTAAACATATTCGTTTACTTACTTGAGATTTAGAGACTAGGCTCTATTGAGTGCGGTGTGGTTCGAGACAGGGCTCGATTGTACAACTCCCATGGATAAGACCAATTGGGACGCCATTGCTCGGCGGGAGAATAATGGCATTAAGTTTGCCAATAAATACCTTATTGTGGGCTTGATGTGACAATGACTGTGGCAGGATATCACTATATCACTTGAGTAACGAACTAGAGAGAATATGAGGTCTCAAAACGTGAAAACTTGCCGGCATGGCGACTCGCGCCAGCCGGCTAGAAATGGGGGTGCGCCTTTTGCGACTGACATGGTCGAGGTTCAAGACACGACTTTTTACTCAATACTGAATTCTAGAACGTGGGAACTAGAGCAACTTGAAGAAGTTGTTACCGCCCCTTCTGGTGGGAGAAGATGCACCGCTTCGGCATGGAAAGGGCAATAATGTAAATACAGAGATATTGTGTAAAAACTTAACATGACCTGTTGTCTAAATTAATATTATGAATTTTAATACAAATCCGGTTGAAATCTGCTGATTACTTTGCATGAAATTCGAATATTAAAGATGTGAATTTTAGGGAATTTTAGTTAGGGTGAACTGGCTATCCTGTAGGATGCGCTGTGACTGGTCGACTCGGTCGCCGGGGTATAGCGGGAAACGCTATGATTGGTCAGATGAGTTTAAGATGCGCGGCAGGTTCCAAATGAGTAAAGGTGGTTTACAACATATGGCGCTAGAAATACAGCCTGGATAAAGCGCGAAGCGCTATAATTGGTCGAAGGCCTTTTGAGGACGCTTAACTTTTAGCTTTCTAGCCTGCCGACGCAGTGGATAAACGTGGTAAACAAGAGATGGCGTTAGTAGTATCGCCAAGATTTTAAATTGTTTGGAATGCGAGGACAGTGGCGTGCAATGTTAAACTGTACGAAAATTAAATCGTTAG
Organism: Pissodes strobi; assembly: GCA_016904865.1. Taxonomy (NCBI): domain Eukaryota; kingdom Metazoa; phylum Arthropoda; class Insecta; order Coleoptera; family Curculionidae; genus Pissodes; species Pissodes strobi. The sequence goes on along the minus strand of MU183410.1, from coordinate 58,230 downwards.
ATTTGAAGACGTGTTCAAAAATGGTTTTTGAACAAATAGCAGAGTTGTAATTCTGTTAAGAACCCACGGGAAAAACGTAACAATAAGCTTAAATTACCTAGATCTCCACTGTAGACTGGCACCATTCTACCGGGCAGGCGGGGAGTGGCGGAGTGGATTTTGACGATGGCGCGGAATGAATCAACTTATATTTTTAATTCTGTAAACTTTGGTAATGCCAAAGCAGCCACCTCTGATATGAGATAGATTTACGTCGAAAATCACATTACCTAGTCATATTTATTGTAGGTATCTATGCATTAAACTAACAAAGGCGTCTAAATCAAGTAAAGAAAAATCCAGGTCCGTATTTAAAAATCCGAAACTGATGGAACTGGGGATCAGGTTTAAAAAGTGTTGTTATTACCATATTGGTTGTTGAAGAAAAACAATTATTATCATATATAATACCACAAGAGAAAAAAATTTGTCGGCAAAATTTTCGAAAGGTATGAAAGTTTGTTGCTTGGCAATTTCGCGAATGATATTTTTGGTTTAGTCATCATATCATATTCATCATATTATTTGAGATGCATATTTCTTAAACTTCGGAGCAATTTTTTTTTCTACAACCTTGCGGAAAATTCAATTTTCCGCACCGATATCCGTGCGGAAAATTGATTTTCTCGCACTAATGCGGAAACATTTTTCCGCAGGTAATATTTGAAAATTAGCAATATATCATGATACATATCTCAGAGTGTGTAGCAGGCTTAATGCATTTCGTTTTGTTTAGCTACCAGGTTTCTAGGTTACTAAGAACGATTTAAGGCCGATTCATACTATATAGGTCAGGTCTTGTTCTGATCACGGTCTGGTCACAGTTAGATCAAAATATCGTTGGAAGGAAATACCGGGTTCAATTGATTGGCTTGTGATCCAACCTTGATGTACAATGTGAATAGTGTAATTTATTATACAAGCCATAATATAGGCGTATTCGTTTATTCACCGGTGGAATCATTCATTGGTGAACCGATGTTTTTACGGTTGACATTTCTAGGGTCCCGTCGCGTCGCCACCAATCGGTGGACACCGGTTCTGAGAAAATAAGAATGCATTGATGGAAGCTTGACGTTTGACTTTGACGTTTAAATGTTATATAAACAACAATAATTTGTAATTTTTGCAGCAGTTTTTAATGATATAAAATGATGTGTGTTGCGGCCGCCTTAGCGTACTCAGCTATGCGTCGTTCGGTGAATGACAGAGGCGTGCGGGAAAATTAATTTTGCACACTTGTTAGGTAAATACCTAGCTATTGCGACTGTGAATCAGCGCCAGCGGGCAAATACATTTTAATGTTATGGAGGTTGTTACACAGAGGATGGTAAAAGCAATGAAGTTCACAAATGATAAACTTTTTAATATATATTGCTATAATTTGGATAAAACATCATACAAAGCTGTATTATATAGATACTGGTTCTTTTCATGTCGACAAGCATATTTTCATAAGAATTAGAACTGTGCTGATGAGAATTGTGCCAGTTTAATATCTGTAAAATAATAATAATTAATTTGTTACGTTTAATTTTCCTTAATTAATTTCCTATCATGTTCGTAAACAGTAAAGGGCGAGGTTGATATTAGTTACTTCGCTGGTATGCGTCATATCTGCTCAATATCCAACGTACGTAATACAGATGAAATTCAGAAACCTGCATATAACCGAAAGTCACTTCGCTCTAAATTATTTGATCTAAAGCCAATAATTGGCCGAAAGTTATTTTGCCGAATACGTCCATTAGATGAAGCAAATTGGGGGAATGCGTCAACTGGCCGAATGCGTTTATTGGCGAAGCTGATTGTTGAACGACGAAGTGAAAATTAAGTAAAAAAACAAAGGTTTGTTCTAATGTATAGTTAATTATATAAAAAATATCAAACAATAGAAAAATATTTTAACTTTTAAACATTATGAACAGTTTCTTAAATAAAGATTTTAGTAACAATTTTAGAATTAAATTTAAATCCAAGTCAATAAAGTAGGTATTAAATAAACTGGCCAAAAGGAACCAGAACATTTGAGGATATATTCCAGTTGCTTTGACTCATAGACAATAATTATTGATCCTATTTACTTTTGTCTAATTACCGTAATCCCAAAATTGAACGCATTTTAACTTCAATTGTATGCTATATAAATGCCACACCGAAAAAGTTTTGAAACAAACAGTACAGGGTGGCTCGAATTCGTGTCTATGTATGGGGAACTCGAAAACCGTAAGAGATACAGTGTCGGTCAAATTAAGGCAAAATTGCGCATTTAGGTGCCTAACAATATGCCGTTTAGAAAGTGTTAAAATTCCGAGTATTTCCGGAGATATCCGGAAAAAAACGAAATTTTGAAAAATCGTTTTATTTTTTTCCTGGGCTTATTTAAAAACGGATTTCAAATTGAATTGCACATTTGCATTGCCACTTTTTCCGCTCTATCCAATGATGGTATCCAGTTTGATATCCGACGTTTCGTCTTCAAGGTATCATCATCAACTTTCTTTTTTTAAATACGAACTTTAATTTTATTTATCGTTTTTCAGATGGTATTGACGTTATTAATATGACTATATGTTTTTATTTTTTTTTGTTATTTTTTATTTTTATTATTATTTTTTTTAAATTATATGTTTTGCTTTGGCGTAGTTTTAAATAACTGAAGGTAGGTACTTTTGAAATTTTCATATTGTATAAAAATATTTTATTTTGTTTTTGTATTAAGTGGAAAATTTGAGCCCTAACACAAAAAACCAAATCAAATATTTTTATAGAATATAAAAATTTTAAAAGTACCTACCTTAAATTATTTAAAATTACGCCAAAGCTAAATATATAAAATAAAAATAATAAAAAATAATAATAAAAAAAATAAAAATTAAAAAAATTAAAAACACATACTCATATTTATAACGCCGATACCATCTGAAAAACGAT